>JABUQX010136466.1:0-15000 GCA_015478945.1 Trachelipus rathkii
TTGTATTTACGTCAGTATTTATGTCAATATTTCGCAAATAAAATTTTAATATAAGTACAAATTATATGATGTACAGTTTCCTGCCTTATTGAGATACACTCTCACTCTCTCTTACTAACTCCAGACTCACTTTCTTACCAACAAGAAGATCAGAACCTCAAAGTACAAAACAATTTAAATCTTAGGAAAGTAAACAGCAGACTAAGCAATCAAGACTTCGATTTACGAAAAATTCCAGAAAGAAGATTTGAACTGGTAAATAGAGAATTAAGAGCTGTCCTGAAGTTTTAATAGAAGGCATCTCAATAAAAAAAAGTAACTTTGTTACTATCTTATTGAATAAACAATAATATATTTTGAATTTTAATCCCTTTCAGAACCCTGTGTTACTCAGAATAAGATGAATAACTGAAAAGAGCCTTTTGGTAAAAGGAACCAACATTATTGTATATAGGAGAAGAGAGCAGAAATTTGCTCAATATTTTTAAAAATATTTACTGTAGAATTTTTCGTCCTGCTCCTTATTAAAGAAATAAGGAAGAAAATGAACGTTTCGTGTTACTAAAGAGATAGCTTAAAGATCCAGTGGCCCATATCGTTGCTGGTGTAGTTGGTGAACTCACAATTTTAAATCTTTATCCATTACTAGTGCAGGCCTTCACCATTCAGGGTCACCCATTAGGAAGCGACCTCCCTACATTATACAAGACCTATATATATATATATATATATATAGTATAGTATATATATATATATATATATATATATATATATATATATATATATTTATATATATATATATAATATATATATATATATATATATATATATATATATATATTAGTGTAAAGGGAAAATTTCGAAAATCTGCATAGCATTGGCAGGTGATAGTGAAAGAGTGTAGGTTTGATGGTGTAAGAAGAAATAGGTATTTTGCGGTGAGGTAATTAGTTCAGAGGAGGCAATAAGTAGAGTGAGAAAGTTGGAGAATGGTAAGTAAGCAGGTATAGATGAAATTACTGGTGAAATGATCATGAATGGAACTGAGATTGTAATAGACTGGATATGGAAGTTGTGTAACAATGCGCATGCAAAGGGTGTAGTTCTGGTGGATTTTAGGAGAGCAGTGATAGTACCCTTTTATAAAGATAAGGGTGAAAAGGGGAACTGTAGGAACTGCAGGGGAATTAGTTTAGTGAGCGCTGTAGGGAAGATATGTGTTGGTATAATGGTTAAAATATTGCGTCGAGTGACCGAGGTACTGATTGTCTAAGAACAAGGGGCATTTAAGCCTAGTCCACACTAGTAGACATGTTGCGCGATTTGTCTATAGACCGTCTAGAGACGGTCTCGAGACACGGTCTATAGACCGTCTAGAGACACCGTTCTTTGTCACGTCTAGCGTCCACACTACGATGTGAATTTCTCAGTCTCATCTTCGCAGTCCACTATGGAGGACATTGTTTTGTGTGGAATGAGTTCCTGCTTAGTGCTAATTACAGGTGAAAGAACGCGAAAACGTAAACGTTGGTGGACGCGCGAAGTGCTCGCAGAAGGACCTAGGTTCGGTAATGCATTATTAAATAAATTAAGACTGGAAGACGCCATGGGTTTTCGGAATTTTACCCGGCTGACGCCTACTGATTTTGAAGATTTGCTTCTGATGGTTGGAGGGATAATAATGAAGCAAGATATACAATTTAGAGAAACCATCCCAGCTTCTCTTCGACTGGCAGTCACACTGCGTTTCCTAGCAAGTGGAGACTCGTTCACGAGCCTGATGTACACCTTCAAAATATCTAAGCAGGCAATATCGAAAATGGTACCAGAGGTTTGCGAAGCGATTATCTCATCATTAAAACAATATGGGATTAAAACAATATGGGATTTCGCCCTGTCAGTTACCCCAGTATCTTCTTCCTTCTGAGTCAGAAGGAAGATGCTGGTCTAAACTGACAGGGCGAAAACCCTACCTGGGAGATGAAGAATATATATATATATATATATATATATATATATATATATATATATATATATATATATATATATATATATATATATATATATATAGTATATATATATATATATATATATATATATATATATATATATATATATATATATATATATATATATATATATATATTAGAAGCAAAGAAAAAGTGAATTTACAAATGCACACAATGAATTACACTGACTCGAAACACATTTAACTACACCCCATAAATGAACCTGACGGACTAATAAGATACAGAAATGCAATGGTGCTATTCTGAATAATTAGGAGTCAATTTGTCAAGAGTATCAAGAATCATCAGTAGAATTGGCAGGGCTGTATCATCATGTACATGAAAAACTTGTCCAATGTGCTTCAGAAAGGAGATTTTATATAAATTGTTAAGACAATTTGAAATGCTTTTGATATTTATTTTAAACCTAACAGAAATTAGCCAAAATTAGCCAAAAAAAACGAGTGGCTAAAAATATTTTTTCCTTTTAGCAGGCAACTTATGAAATTAGCCAAAATGGCTAAAATTAGCCACATCTAGTAACCTAGCCTTGTCTTGCCTCTAGACTGCCGAGTGACGTCCACACTGTCAAAATGTTGCGCAACATGTCTAACGTTGCATGAAGTCTCCCATTCCGATCGGGAGACTTTAGACCTGCGATTTTTGGTCTCGAAACACGCCCGTAGACGGGATTGGTCTATAGACATGTCTACGTAGACAATCTGAGACACGTCTCAGAGACCAAAATCGCGCAACATGTCTACTAGTGTGGACTAGGCTTTAGAAGTGGTAGAGGATGTGTAGACCAAATTTTTACATTGAAGCAAATGAATGATAAAATTAGAGAGCAAACTGTATTTACGTTTTATGGTATTTAAGTTTTATGGACTTGCAGCAGGAGCAGGCATATGACAGGATTAATAGGGAAGCTCTATGGCAGTTGGTATTGAATTCGAAAGTGGTAGGTTTCTGAATGACATTAAAAATATGTATGTTGACAGTGAAGGGTGTGTACAATGACGAAAAGGGTATGAGAGAAGGTTGTGGGAGGAGCTTTTTTCTTTGACTATTGTGTTTATGGTGGATGTTTGCTCACCCCATCCACAGTTCTGGGAAACCAAGTAGCAGCTGATGGATATATATATATATATATATATATATATATATATATATATATATATATATATATATATATATATATATATATATATATATATATATATATATATATATATATATATATATTAGAGGTGTAGCTGATATTCGCAACCGCATCCGCGGATATCCGCATCATTTTTTTCTATCCGCATCCGCAACCGCATCCGCATTAATTTTATTGCGGATAGCGGATAGTATTCATCTATGAAATATGAGAAACGTCTGTGTGCACTACCTTATATATATATATATATATATATATATATATATATATATATATATATATATATATATATATATATATATATATATATATATATATATATATATATATATATATATATATATATATATATATATATATATATATATATATATATATATATATATAAAGTAAGGAACTTTCAAAGATGCCAGAAACATTCATGCTGGAGATAGATAATAGATTTCAAACTCTGCAAAACGATGACGCGTGTGCAATAGCAACTTTTCTAAATCCTAGATACAAAACCAAATTATTTGAACCACGTGTTTCACAGGGGGTTAAAATTAATTTAGGAGGTCTATGTGATGAAATGCTGCTAAAGGCAGAAATATCACCAGCCAATTAAAAGCAAAAGTTCACAGAAACAGACACGCAATTAACATCTGTTAGCGATATCATTGCTGAATCCATGAACGTTCTTTTGGCTTCTAGCAGCGATGAAGAGTTTTGATCAGCGGTGTCAAAAGACACTATCATTGATCGAAGAATATCAAAAGCGAAAAAATTTGGAATCAGATAAAGATCCACTGGTTTGGTGGGGTGATAATTATAAAGGTTTTCCACATTTTGCAGAAGTCTACAGGGAATTCTTAGCATGTCCTTCAAACAAGTGTAGAAGTAGTGAGCTGGCTTTAGTGGTAGATACTATTGCCACCAAAAGAGAAGCAAATCCTCCCTGAAAGGCTTCAGAAGCTTTGTTTTTGAACCATAATTTGAGAATTATTAATTTCAAGCATTAATATATAACCTTTTCCGAAATGGGTGGAGGCTGGGGAAAGTGGTTCCTGGGATGCAAAAGAGTTGGGTCCAAGCGTCCTGCACTCTGGTAACACAGGTATATATATATATAGTATATAGCAGCATATATATATATAGAGAGCAGCATATATATATAAGATATATATTATTATATATTATTATATATATTATTATATATATTATTATTATTATTATTATTATTATTAATTCATATCCATATTCATATCCATATATTCATATTCATATATATATATATTATTATTATATATATATTATTATTATTATTATTATATTATTATTATTATATATATATTATTATTATATTATTATATATTATATATATATATAAGAAGTATATTATTATTATTGTTATTATACTATATATATATATATATGTTATATATATTAGTATATATATATATATATATATATATTATATTATTATATATATATATATATATATTATAGCATATACATATTATATTATTATTATTACAGTATATATATATATAGTATATATATATATTATTATTATTATATATTATTATTATATTATTATATTATATATATTACATATTATATATATTACTATTATTACGTGTAACTAACTCTCCGCATCCGCAATCCGCGGAGTGATTTTTACTACCGCATCCTACACCCTCTTAATATATATATATATATATATATATATATATATATATATATATATATATATTTATATATATATATATATATATATTTATATATATATATATATTATATATATTTTTATATATTATTATATATATATATATATATATATATTATATATTTAAAGTTTGAACTTTATACATAAAATAAGGTTTAATCGTTATTGAAGTGATTCTGATTTTGTTTTAGATCATTTAAAGCTTGTTATCAATTTTTATATTATTATTATTATTATTATTATTATTATTATTATTATTATTATTATTATTATTATTATTATTATTATTATTATTATTATAATTATTATTATTATTATTATTACTGAAAGTGGTGGTGGTAGTAGTAGTAGTATTAGAAGTTGCAGTAGTAGAAGAAGAAGTAGTAGTAGTAATTTATTATTATTATCGACATGGAAGTTTTCCAAAAAGAAAAAAATAATAAATATAAACTGTTGTTTTATTTCCCGCAGATAATTATTATTATTATTGAGAGTTTGACAATTAGTAAAAAGCACTTACGAAGGAATTCGAAGAAAAAGTCCATTTTAATTTCGAAAGTTTTTTTTATCATTATAGAGAGATATATTATAGTATATATATATATATATATATGGTAGAGAGAGAGAGTAGATGTATATATATATATATATTATTATTATTATGATATATATATAGATATATATATATATATATATATATATATTATATATGATTATTTCTAAGAGGATGACTCCGTTTATAGGGGGAAAATTTTCGATAAGAAAAAAAACGATTCCTCGTCAAGTGACATTCTTATACCAACTTGTATGCGATATCTCTAATATAAAATTTTCCGCTGATACCAAATATACATTTTGTTTTAATTGTAATCGGACATAATAAAATATGCTAAGTATTTGATTGTGTTTCATTTGAATGATGATTAGCTTATATCTTATATAACTATTATAACATACTTCACCACTACTTAGCGTGGGAAGTATTATAGCGCCCTCAATTGAAATTTACTGAGAAATTGAAATTCAGAACTGTATTTTTGAGTGTAGTATGTTTATGATAATTCTTACGTCAGTTTCCCGTATATTATATAAAAAGCACGCTGAGATCCAAGTCAGAAAAATAATCAGAAGAAATAAAGACTTACTTAAAGATACTCTCTCCAAACTTCAAATTACAAGAAACGCAGCCAAGGGAGTCAAAATTCAGAAAAGGCCGTCACTCCGAATCTCAATCTTCAAGAATTCCGAAAAGAAGAATTCGACAAAGGATTCAAATTCAAGGAAAGGCCGTGACTGCTCATTCTACTTATAAAGAAAAAGAGTATCTCAACTAAGCAACTTTACCACCTTAATACATGAACATCATTTGTAAATATGATTTTAAACCCATCATTATATTATACTGGGCCTTGCTCTAAAAAGAAGCTACCAATTTAGCAAGCTTCACTCTATATATACTACTCATCAGAAATAACGCACCAACTAGGGTAAATATCACTGCAGAGTGGAGTTCTCAACTCGAACCCGGGCCATCAACACAATACTACATCAGTAACTATGTAACCACCCTGTAGAGAATTCGCTGCAGTATTGGAGCCGTCAACGCGATAAATTTAGGAAAACACAAACCACGTAACTAGACCTGGGAGAGGTGGGGGTAGGTTATGTCGGGGGTATAATCAATCGAGCGAGGGATCATTCACGTACGAAGCGACTCCGATAAACATGGAGAGGATACTGCGTCAACTGTCAAGAGATCAGTGCGTGCAGATAACACTACTCCACGCCGAACGACACGGGTACCGGGCACTTGGTCGACGGTTCGGTGTAGCGCACACAACGATTGCACTGGTGGTCCAAAGGTACCAGGAAACCCTGACACATGATCGGCGGTGAGGAGAAGGTAGGGCCAGGGCCACGACACCCGTGGAAGATCGATTTATACGTCTGCGTGCATTAAGAGATCGCCACACATATATACACGGCACCAAGGTGAGTGACAGTACAGTGGATCGACGCCTTGCGGAACATAATAACCGGCCCCGGAGGCCTTCCATAGGTCCACCGCACACCACGGCACATCGAAGGGCGCGACTGTCATTTGCCCGAGAACACATCCATTGGACGGTCGACAATTGGGCAAAGGTGCTCTTTACGGACGAGTCGAGAGTGTCTCTGAACGCCTCGGACAGGCGTGATAGAGTATACCGACAACCGACGGAGAGGCTAGCGCAATGCAATGTGGAGGTGGGTCGGTTTTGGTCTGGGGAGGCATCTCTTTATCGGGGCCTACGGAGTTGCACATCTTCGATGGAGGCACTCTTACAGCCGTGAGGTATACCACAGACATCCTCGAACCATATGTCGTGCCATGTGCCCCCCTACATCGGTGACTCTTTCATCCTAATGCATGACAATGCAGGACCACACAAGGCCCAATGTATGAACGACTACCTTGGGACGGTTCAAATTACGGCGTTGGAGTATCCAGCATATAGTCCGAACCTCAACCCAATCGAACATTTGTAGGATATCCTGAAACGTCGGATCCGACAGCTGTAACTCCTTCCACGGACCCTCCCGGACCTGCGACAGGCACTGCACGGCGTATGAGATCAAATCACTGTCCAGTACATTCGCCCACTCATCGAGAGCATTCAAGGACGGTCAGGCAGTCATCCGTGCTAGAGGGGGTCATACACGGTATTGAGACAGACCCAACGCCCCCCAGGCTCATCGCCGCACGTACCAACATTGTGTTTGCAGCGCCGAGCCTCCGAACCCTACTGCGAGACCCATTGGCTGCACCTTGGCCTCACACTCTATCAACCTACGATTCTACGGAGAAATCCACCATGTTATTGTTTGGGAAGAACATCTCTGACAGTGCGGGAGAGAGCGTTATGAATTTTGAATGTGTATTCCTTAATGGAAGGATAATGCCCAGAACGGAGACGTGACAGCTTTACTTGTGCTTGGAGGGCTAAAAATTTTTCTGTATGGGATATTTCTGGTGGACGTGATTGGGGTATGGTATTATTTGGACATGCGGAAATTGTTTTGCGAGTTAATTGGGAATGAATGTGTTTAATAATGGTCTTCTCTGGTGGTGGTAGGGAGAAAACGTGTTTTAAGTGTTTGACTAGTATAATGCTGGTGTGATTTCTTTCCTTCTAGGTGCAGGTTGTTGTTGTAATGTTTGGTACAAGGGGCGATCTATTGAGAGAAATTTACTGTAAAATTGACAGACTATCATGTCACGATTATTTGGACATGCGGAAATTGTTTTGCGAGTTAATTGGGAATGAATGTGTTTAATAATGGTCTTCTCTGGTGGTGGTAGGGAGAAAACGTGTTTTAAGTGTTTGACTAGTATAATGCTGGTATGATTTCTTTCCTTCTAGGTGCAGGTTGTTGTTGTAATGTTTGGTACAAGGGGCGATCTACTGAGAGAAATTTACTGTAAAATTGACAGACTATCATGTCACGATCGGCTTTTATAAGAGAATTTTTGTTTAAGTTAGTAAGGTAGGTAGTGGGAAAGAATGTGTGTAAGAAAAGTCTTCCAGTGGTTATCCAGGGGCTGTGTTCTTTAGTGTCTGACTAGTATAATGCTGGTATGATTTCTATAGGGGGCGGGGCAGGCAGGTAATGCGTGGTACAAGTAGATATCGAGGTATTGTCTATATATTATTAATAGGGTCTCTTTATGCTGGCCAAAGCTTGTTCCTGTTAATACTTTTTTTTTAATTAGTGTATTGTATTTATTAGATAATATGGCAGCAAGGAATCCCTAATGCTAACATTTAAAATTTTAGAGAGCTGGAAAACATTCAAGCGGATTTTATTTAATTCCTAATTTCAAACTTATGACAATTAAATTACTGATTTAAAAAAAAAAAAACAGTGTTAACAGTATGTAAAAATTTATTTATTGTATCTCAGAGTATATATATATAGAGAGTAGAAAGATATATATATATATATATATATATTTTTATTTCTATATATATATATATATATATATATATATATATATATATATATATATATATAATATATCAGAGGTGGGCACCCGCTCATTTGGGTAGTCCGCTAGCGCACCTCCGCACCTCGAGAAAACGTAGTCCGCTATCGCTCCTCCGCACTTATTCAGACCATCAAACTTCCGCTATCGTAAGCTTCAGCACGTCCGCACGTCTCCCGTCGTTAATAATGTGTGACTTCACAAAGATTTTTTTATTAAATAAATAGTATGTTAGTATATCCCATAAAAATTCTTATTTATAATATTATATGAAAAATTGAATGAATATTTACAGAATCTCAAGATTTTCCACTTCCTCCTCAATGTCGTCTTCAAACGACAAGAGATCCATATTACCTTTCAAAAAGATTAGGTGCTCAAAATTAAAGCAGTTATATTGACCTCTTTGGTCTCTCAAAAATATCTCACCTAATACTAAATATTTAATACAGCCTAGAACTAGGAGAGTGTATTATATTTATGAACAAGTTCAACAAATTCTGCCTATGCTGAAAGGGTAAGATGTCCTTGGTGAGAGGAGTGCTGTTAGTTCACTTCCAGCAGTCCATTGTTAATTTAATTCCTCACCTAAATCATTCTGCCTCCTTCTGAAATATTTTGACCAACCTGTCCACCCATAAGAAAGTTCATTTCGTCCAAGACTTTAGTTGAATCCATGAAAGCCTCGACTCCCGCAGAGTCGATGCTAATGCTACGTATCAGCCTGGTAGTTATTTATATATATATATATATATATATATATATATATATATATATATATATATATATATATATATATATATATATATTATTATTATTATTGTTATTATATTATATATATACATATATATTATTATTACTAATATATATTATACATATATATATATATATATTAGCTATATTATTATTATTATTATTGGTTATATTATTATTATTAAGAAGAATAGTTATTGTTATATATATATATATATTATATATATATTATATTATATATATATATATATATATATATATATATATATATATATATATCGTATATATATATATATATAGGTATAGTATATATATATATATATATATATATATATATATATATATATATATATATATATATATATATATATATATATACGGTATATATATTTGTTTTACAGAATTGATTTAGATATTGCCTAGTTAATATATTAATAATATAATTAATTAAAGTTATAGATGAGGTAATAGCCATTCAGTCTATCAAATCAATTTAAATGTTATTATTATATATGGTACCTTAAGGAGGTTGAGATTATTTTGAAGTTTAATTATTAAAAACAATAAGTATTAGACTAAAAGTAATTAGTTATAAAACTTAAAATAAAAATTATATTTCTTTATTATAACCAATAAGAATTCTTAATAAGTAAACTATATTTTCATTTTTTAAAAAGGTGCGGAACAAAAGAGAGGAAACTTTTTGATCCGCACGTGCAAGTCCGCTAATTTCCTAACGCACCTCCGCTAGTCCGCACCTGTTCTGGTAGTCCGCTCGAGCGACAGAAGGAACAAAGAGAAGGTCTAGTCCCACTGGAGAGAGTGATATATATATATATATATATATATATATATATATATATATATATATATATATATATATATATATATATATATATCCTCTAGTAGTAAAGGCCAGAGGCTTACCAAATTACATTTGAGTTTTTAAAAAATTGGAAACCAGGGCCAAATTGAAGCCTGACACTCTCCGATACGCATTTCTTGAAACTGTGCAACTCAAAGGAAGTTGGAAAATAGATAAATGGAGTGTATTCCAGATTTTACCTAGGAGTACATGTAAGATGAGCATAGCAGTTAGTTCTGGGTTAGAGAGTTGATCGGAGGAAGGATGAAGCTGTCTGAAATACGAATAGCAGGAACTCTTCTCAAATTAGGAGGTACATGACTGGAAAATCCAAAAGAGCAATGTAAATTGTAGTAACAATAAAATAAGGAAAGTGATATAACAGTTCGAAGGCTAGAAAGATTGGAGAGTGTGAGTGAGTGTGGGACAGTTATCAAATCGACAAGCCCTAGACTATGCTTTATCATGGAGAGCAATATGTGTGAAACCATCCCAGATAGGTGATTCATACTCTAAACCAGGATTTCCCAGTACGCTGTCTTCAAATTTTCTCTCCGATTTTTCGGAGAGGCATAAGCCGTTACCATTTATAATTGATTAAAAACTAGCATTATTCAATGCCGATGATTCTTACACTTTATGTTTAAATTTTAAACAATCTTTCATTTGTATTATGTAATGTATTCTTTCAGATGACCAATTTTCCAAAAAATAGAATTTTAATATCAATAGAAGAAGGTGGAAAGAAGTTCGTTCCTTTCTATAAAAATAACTCGTGCTAAGCACGAAAAGAACGAGTGTAAGAGTCGCCTCTTAATATATATATATATATATATATTATATATATATGATAGTATATATTATATTATAATATATATATATAGTATATATATATATTATATTAATATATGTAGATATATATATATGAAAGTTAAGCCCTTGTTATTAGTTACCTAACTAGGAAATTTACAACTACTGGTCTATATTGAGACACAAATTTTTAAAGTCACAATAATCCAAAGCATTCGCCTCTTTGACGGGCGAAGGCCTCTTCAGGGTGAATGAGCGAGAAACAGGAGCCAAATACTTTTTTTTGAAAATATTATTGATTTACAAATCTGTTTGTTTCACCTTATTTTTTTTGTAGATTATTGTCTTTCCATTAGGTTTGATTTGTACTGGGTCCAAATTCACTTCTCCTTTTTGATTATTGGAGGTTGGATGGGGTGTCAAATTTTCACATTTTATGATGCAGAAAATGATTCTATTGTATTTTCTTAATTGGTATCCGGAGGTGTTGGGAAAATTTGGGTTAATGTTGTTTATATTTATAGAGGTGGTTGTAGTTGTTATGATGGTGTAAAGAAGCTGAGTTTAAATTAATTCCATTCTTAATGTCATATTTTGCTCGTATGTTACGTCTATTGAGGTCGTTGGTTTCGCCATAGTAGACGGTGTAAATATCGAACGGAATGTAATATAAATTAAAAAATTTAATGTGAAATTCAAGTCTTAGGTAACGTAATACAAGGGCTTAATTTTCTAAATACTATATAGAGAGGTTTATCTAAAGTTTTATATTTTAATTATTATATATGATTATTAATATATAATATATATAGTATATATATATATATATAAGATATATTAGGGTATTATGGGTATATGATATATAATAGATATAATAATATTATATATATATATATGATATATATATATAATATATAATATAATATATATTAATTATATATATATATTATTATTTATTTATAATATATTTTTATTGGTGATATTATATATATATATATATATATGAGTATATATATATATGATAAGTATATATATATATTTTATATTACCTCACCTGTAGTTAGTATTATT
The DNA here is from genome assembly GCA_015478945.1 of Trachelipus rathkii. Classification (NCBI taxonomy): domain Eukaryota; kingdom Metazoa; phylum Arthropoda; class Malacostraca; order Isopoda; family Trachelipodidae; genus Trachelipus; species Trachelipus rathkii. The sequence goes on from JABUQX010136466.1 coordinate 12,406, forward strand.
ATATATATAGTATATAAGTATGGATATATTTATATTATATTATATTTATGAGATTATAATCTTTTATTATTATATAAATATATTATATATATATATATTTATTATGGTATATAATTTATATATTTATATATATATATATATATTTATATATATTATATATATTATATATATAATATATAATAATATATATTTTTATATATATATATTATATATATTAATATTATATATATATAGATATATATATATATATAATTATACTATATATTATATATAAATAATATTACTATATATATAATTATATTTATAATTATAATTTATTATATTATATATATTAATATATAGTATTATTATAATTATATATTATATATATATATTATAATATATATATTAATATATAGTATTATATATATATATATATTATTATATGATTATAGATATATATATATATATATATATATATATATATATATTATATAATACATTGTTTTATTTAATATAATTAGTATATATATTGATATATATATTATATATGTCCTATTCTGTTTTACGACTCCGTCAGTTTTGATTTTTTTTTAATATATTTTAGCGACTTTTTAGGAAAAGTTTGTTTACAAATGATATTTCGAGTGACGTCACGAATGAATTCAAAGTTCGAAATAATTTTAAATAATTTTTTTAAAAATCACATTATGTTAAATATTTTTTTCAGAAATGAAATTCTCGAAAAGTACGACACTTAGAGAGGAGCCAATAGCATATTTGGAATCTAGCGTATAAGGCTGATTACAAAAAGTGTAATATATTATTATATATTATAAATATATTAATTATATATAGTATATATTATTTATTTTATTATATATATATATATAGATATATATATAATATTAATATAATATTGAGGGGGCGGGAGCCGACGGGGACAGGGCGGAGAACGCCCCGCGACACCCAAATACTAAAGAGCGGTGGTTCCGGAGACCTTCCCCGGAAGGGGGGAAATTAGTCGTACACTGTCGTTCCCACGGAAGGCCGAGAGACCCCGACTCCCTTGCCATCTTTGCGGTTTACCCTTGGGTTTCCTTTAGTTTGAAAAAAGACCAAAAAATATAAAAAAATTACTAAAATGTACTTTTTTAAAAAATTATTTAATATTATTGACTTTTGAGGCATGTCCGTTACCACTTAATTTCATTGTTTTATCATTTCCATAGCAATATATTAAAAAAAAAAAAAAAAAAAAAAAATTAAAACTGGAGGCGTGAAACGGAAAAGGTCCTATATTATTTTTGAATCATTAGTTCCGTACACTGCGCCAATACTATTATTTCATATACATAATAAAAATTCAAACTGAGAGGAGTCGTTAAAGAACAGAAAAAGGTCAATATTATTAATCTATATTATATATGTAGAGAGTATATATATAATAATATATATATATATTATATTATTATATTATAGATATATATATATGATATAGATATAATATATTTATAGTATTTAATAGAGTAATATATTAGTTTAATATTATTATATTAGTATATAGTATAATATAAATATATATTATATTATTATATTATAGTTTTAAGTATTTTAAAATTGAAATAAAATATGAATACTAAACGAGAAAAAAGGGTAAAGAAAATAATAGATTTTTATAAAATAAATTTTGGCTTTCATTCTCCTTTAATATATATATTGATGGAAATATATGTCACATACAGCTCTTAGCTGTCTTTTTTTTAAAGTTTATGTAGAGTTGCTGGTAATCCGTTTTTTTTAGTTTCTTTACGAGTTCGAATTTGTGAAGCTGGTGCGAGTACGTGTTTGTTTTGGGTGTTTTCAACTTTTTTAAGGTTTTTTATATATTTCATATTACTCTCGCCTTGCTTACTGTTTAGTTAGTCCTCTGTTTAGCCATTTTTATAAATAATAATTTATTTAATTTTATTTTAAGGTTTTAATGCGTCTATAACATTTATTTGCTTTTTTTTTTACTTTGTTTATCATTTTTTTTGTACGTGATCTGTGTGTGTGTGTGTTGTGTGGTGTGTGTGTGTGTGTGTTGTGTGATTTGTTGTGTGGGCGCGTTTTTTTTATAGTAAAACCAATCTAGTGGGGTTTTGGGTGGGCTGCGTATGGTCGATTGTGTGTGTTGTTTGTGTGGGTTGTCTGTTTTGAATGACTGGACAGAGAAGAATGTAGGGGTGGGTGCAGACTGGTTTCTTCTATTGACTTTGCCAAACGTCCGTGGCCCTGAATGCTAATTCATTGAGCGGTATATAGTCACCGTCGCTAAGCTCGCGAAGCGTAACATTATTATTACTGTCTGTTGACCGCAATCTGCCAGGGATTCTTTTTTTCAAATAAACTTAATATCTCAAACTATAACCTTTTTCTATAACATCAAGTAATCTTTACAGGAGTGTCTTTATAAAACTATTAACACTTCCGTAACACGTCTTGAGAATCTTGAATCTCCTATTTTTCGATGTTCCAATATGCTTAAAATCTTTCTCCCTACTACTACCATTATCTTGTTTTTCTGCTACTGCTCCCCTAACGGAACAGTTTTTCACCTCCTTTTTGAATATC
>JABUQX010136467.1:0-44156 GCA_015478945.1 Trachelipus rathkii
GAAACCTCATTTCGAGATTACATTATTATAACATTTTTGGGCTTCCTCGGGGTCCTTTCGTTAGTTTTGTTAATATTCTCTTTTACGTGGCCACAGTTGGCGAGAAGAGGTACCTACAAACTTACTCAATACGCCCAACATATCATTTCTCGGAATAGCCAAATCGATTAGTTAAAAAATATTCCTTATTTTAAATTTATTATATATATATACGATTTATATATATATTTTAGATAAATAAAATTAAATAATAATAATATTATAATCATAATAATTTAAGATAATAATATATTATTACAAATTCTTTAACATTACGAGACTTCTTGATAACGTTAAAATTCCAAATATAAATCATGAACAATCATTAAATAAAGAAAAAGCAATAATACAACTCAAATAAACTTATCAACAAATATATAATTATTGGTTCACTTTTTATGTTATCCATTTTTTTTGACGTTTTGTTCGATAAGCTTCGAACATTGTGTTTTTTGTATATAATTTTTTATTGCTTTTTCTATCTAAAATTTACGAAAGAAAACACTTCGTAGATAAATAACGTTGTATGTAAAGAAACATCGATAGAAACATTGAGAAGCGAGCACCGAAACAGAGAAAAAATAGACAGTCGAACTCTATCGCTTACAGCAAATTTCGATGAAAGAGAGAGAAAAACAATAATGAAGCTGCTTCTGGAAGTGAACTGCCAACTGGATTGCCCGGCAACCGTTCCTTCCATATCGGTTTGGGAAAAAAATGTTTTTAAAAAGGAAATGTTTTTGAAAAGATCGATAATGTAAGTCGATAGGTTTTGTAATAAGCAATACAAACCACATTCTATTAAAATTTGCATTTTCGGCATTTAAAAAAATATTCGTTTCATTTTTTGATGATTAAACGGCATTTTCTCACAAAATAATATATTTTCTAATACGTCTGCTAAGTTGCCACGTCCTCATATTGGCACTCGTGGAATTTGCCTTGACATAATGCGTTTAAAAAAGTCATATAAAGGAAGAGGAAAAGAGACATCGGAATTGCATCAGCTCTACCGGATACAGTTGCACAAGTTTGAGTGCGAGCATACCTCCTGCGAGTTCTCGGACCGTGACTCTCCCGTTTGTGTTTTCCTTCGCGCCCTAAGAGACGGAAATTTTTTTTGATGTGTGAAAACCACAGAATAGCTGAGCCTACTTGTGTGTCTTTGTCTAGATTGTCAAAACAGGTCTAGCCAGAAATTTATAGTGGGTAGTTCAGCCTTTATCTTATGCGAAAGACTTGCGGGAATACGTATGGAGGAGTAATTCTTTAGGAGATTTATAAATTCTTATCAGTTTGACGATGTGGTTATTAATTTAGGCAATACCACATTTAATTATAGTGAAGAATTTTCTTCAAAAAATAAATCTTAATAGAGGCTAACACTTCAATATCTATTCTGACTACTTAAAAAACGATAAAAAGGCTGATTTGAAGAAAAAAGTAATTGTTTATGTATTAATTCTCGATCCAGCATTATACTGTAAATGAGAAATTGGAAGAAAAACTAGAATGGTCTAAAAAGTTTGATCTAATAATATTCTTATTCTTTATGAATATATTTTTAGCTCAAAAACGCTCAATTAACATTTTTTTCCCCCTTTTTCCATAGATTCATTTGAAAGTACTAGTCTTCAAACCCTCGAGAGAATTTCTTCACGAATCAATTGCCACACAACGTTTAGCATATATTGTTTGTTAAGCAATGGTATTTTATAGATTTTATAACTACGATAGTTTATATAAGTAGTATTATATTCACTTACTTGTTTTTAATATATAAATCCATTATTATTTTTTACTACTATTATAATAAGTTATTTAAATAATATACATCTGTGGGCGTGCGTATATATAATTGCCGGTATTATACGTATAGTAATGTAGGAGGTGGTAATGATAAATTTATTTTCGCGGGAATAGATATCAAATACTTTGAAAAGACAAAAAATTAATATTATTTAAAATTTTTTTGGGCTTCCTATAAAAGTCTTTAATAACTTCGCTTCACGCCGCTTAACACATTCCAGTTTTTTACGGTACACAAGAATATTACGAAATGTTGGAGAGATTGTAACGTGACGAAATGACTGAATAAATTGACGATTTATATTTTTGAAAAGGTGATTACGACCTCGCAATTTAGCCTTTTTTTATTGCAGATAACGCTATGATAATTCCTAAGACTAAATAATCTCCTTCATTCAATTTTTCTTTTTAGAAACCCGTTTTGATTCTGGTGATCATGGCATCTACGACGAATCAAGAAATTATCAAACCGCCCTCAACGGAAAGAAAATTTCGAAACCTCGAATCTGGAAGTGCTCATAACGGAACCAATCATTGCAGGTTTACCGATAAACTTTTTAGCAAACTTGTCTCATACGGGGAGAAACATACGAGGAACCACCGCCGCTACCACCACCACAACCGTTTAAGAACATCGAGGAAGGCCGGGAGTAAATCAGTTTTTTACAGAGACTGTATAGACTGTATTCAAAGAAGCTTGCCTCCTCCCAGCTGTGAAGAGTTGCCCACGGATCCCCGTCTGAGAAAGCCGTATTGCGTCCCGATAACACCTCCCTCCATCCCGGACGTCGTCGAGAAGGCATCGAAGTCTAGGTCACCCCCACCTTCCTATATCGACGCCGTTGTCAAAATTAAAGAGAAGGTGAACGGCCCTAAAGACTCGTCGAATGAAAGCATCTCGTGTGTGACTAACAACCATCGCGAACCGATCTCACTGCCCCTTTTTTCCTACAGACCTTCTGCCAACAACAATGTGGAGTTATACAACCCCATTCGCCCACAAATAGAAGACGAAGATATGAGATTGGCCATTCCTTTGGAATTAAGAGTGACTATTTTAGAGAATATTGTGGAAGAGCTCTTAGACATCGTTGGCGTGAGTAGCCGAAACTCTAACAGCAAAAATAAATTTCGAGAGGCTCCCATGATGGACCGAAATATCAACAACGCCCTTCCCGCCCCAGCCACCACTATTACCGCCACAGCGACCGTTACTGGCAATGGCACCGCTACTGCTAATGCTTATGCAAATTCACACCCTGGACTTATTCCCATCGAAATTGACGATCCTAGTACTACCCCTTCTACGATCGGAGGAGCTGGCCCGCCCCCCGAAGATGGTTTACAGTCGGCCGCGAAAGCAAAACTCGCAAAGGAAACAAGTAACGAATCAACACCCGGAAAAAGGAAGGACGTGGAATCATCGACCAATAATCCAAAAATTGAAGAAAACAAACTTGATTCAAGCGAAGAGAAAAAGAGCGTAGGTTCTCCATCATCGAATCACTCACCGGCGTATACACCTAGACTATCTTCGAAGAACGAGTCAAGCTTCTCCTCTCTGTCCGAGACACCTGAGAAAAATAAACCGTTAAAGGAAATGGGATACGGTTCCACTGGTGACGCCGCCAGTGGAAATGACGAGGAGGATATAAAAACCAGCTCAATCGAGGTAGTAAATATTATCTATTTTTATATCGGAACCAGAGAAAGACGAAGTTGGTTGACTCTATTCACAAATACAGATCGAAAAGGCAACCAATCGTAGTCCGAAAGACGTCTCCAACTGTACTTAACACACGCGAGCATTTCGACAACCTGCCTCCTATCGTTCTCTATCAAGAATTCCCGCCCAGCCCTTGGTCAGAAAACATGTTCGAGAGTGCCCAAAGTATCTTTGGTACGATCTAAACTAGTCATTTAACGAGCAGCACAGGATGGCAGCAGGCATTTCAGCAGCTAAGAGCTTGCGGAGCCATACGCGATTACATACTTATTTCATAAATGAATTTTTCATCAGTCCAGTAGTCAGAAAGAATTAGATGATGAAAATCGCAGCAGGGCAGGAAGGGCCTGAACCAGCGCAAGCAGTTGCCAGCTATAAAGAAGGTGATATAAGATTAAGATCACCTTGAGCAGGAGCGGATTTCTCTCAGTGAATCGGAACACCAGATACCCGCGTATTCATCGAGTTGAAATATAAATAATGATGAGATGTTGGCGAACTGAAATATAAAGAAAATTTCAAAACGAACGCTAAAATGTTGGCGGAGGGAGGAGTGGTGGCGTGCAGGAAGGCAAGAAGAATATCCGTAAACGTGCGACCGTCGAAGAAATATTTCGGAGTATAGTCAACGTCGAAGAATGCCGGAGTCTGAATCGATTTTACAACCAAGATTCCTCAGTACTAAAGAGGTTCGCACTCATGGCGGTGTCGAAATTATATCCGATGGAGTCACAAGACCCACGATCATAAGAAAATCGTCACCGACACTTATTTAATAATAACTGTAGAGAAATGTCTTGTTAAATGTTTTATTTATTGATATATATGTAAATTAATTTGAATTTAAAATTTTAAGAATTTATAATATTTTATTTTATGATGGAATTTATAAATTTGTAAAATTTAATAATATACGCTATCAAATATTAATTAAATTTGAACTTTTTATTTAATTGATCCAAATTATTTTGTATAACGGTTTTTTTTAATAATTAAATTCACAAGATACATCGATTCGGCATTTTTATTAGACCATTTTCTCACTTTTTTTTAAAGCTTCCAAGTATAGGACACTGAGTTGGTTTAGTTGATTAGTATCAGACAGGATTTTAGTATTATTTTTATATCTAAGGGAAAAAATTAAATAATTAAACAAATTTGATTTAATAAACAACTTATATTATATAGGTTTATATCTCCTCGACTTTTTCAAAAATTTTTGAAGATGTTTATTTTATATAAGTGAATAGTAACACCTCATAACAGAATTGAAATATACTACCTGCTTTATGATGAATGTTAAATATAAAAGAATTTTTTAAGAAGGACCTTCGGTCCGTTTACTCGTATTTGATCATCATCCGGAAAGTTGTCTTTAAAGTTACTCGACTCGTTCCTAATGGGATCGTTTGCGCGCAGCACGAGGAGAGACGATGAATCGACCTCTCTCCTTTTCGTCCAATCGTTTTTCTATTTCCATCGCTCCGTTTTTTCTTTGGTGTTCAGTTTATGCGTCTTAATATCATTCCTTAAAAACTTGAGGAAGCTTACTTTACTGTTCGGAGCGGACGCTGAATCATTTCCCTCGCACGTTGAGAACCAGTCAAGAATACCCTTTCGGGTTTTTCTCTGGATTTATTCTTCCAACTTTTATACTCCGTTGCGTCCTCTTGGGTAATTGTTAATGCGATTATTATTATTCTTATATTCATGCCGATAAATTATATTTGACACCGAAAAGAAAATTATTTGACATCATAACTCTTAAAATATTCCGTCTTCCTTTCCACTATTTCAAAAACTTTGTAAATCTGGCGAGAGTCTCGTCGCTGATGCTTATATCGGGCGAGCGGTGGTGGGGCTGGTTGACACTACCATAGAGACGGACGCCATTCTATAGCAGCCACGGGGGAATAACGGCGGCTCGAGACCTTCCATCCTAATCGTGTTTCGGTTCGTCTTTATCATTAATCGTCGATAGTCGGCGTCGTCGCGATGAGCGAGATTGAGAAAGCGAAGAAAATTTTTCCTATTTCCTAAGGTCGATAGGAAGACATCATTTTTATATCAACAGGGACCTATCTCGAAATAAGAAGAAGAAATTAATCATTAAAATATATCACTGACGTCACGATCATCATTGTAATTAATATAGCTCACAATCAGTTATTTGTTAATTATAAGTTTTTCCTCATGTGTTATAGTTGATTTTTTTATCTAGCGACATTTTTTATTACATGTAAAAAATTTAATTTTTGGAATATTTTCGAATTAGGAGTTCATAATTTATATTAAGCAAAATAGGTATGCAATGATCATTCGAGATTGGCTATTCAAGTTTTGTACTCATTTCACTTGCATATGTAATGATTATATAATTATATATATATATATATAGTAATATATAATTATAATATATATAATATATTATATATAATATATATATATAATATATATATTATTAATATAAATATATTATATTATATATATTATATTATATTAATATATATATATATAAATATATATATATATATATTATAATATAATATATATTAATATCATAACTATTATATATATATTATTAATATATATATATATATATATATATATATATATATTATATAATATATATATATACAATCACATTCCATAATACTGAATATTTGAATCCGAATCTTCTGTCTCTCCATTAGACTATTCTTCATCATTAATGTGCAATTTAGCAAAAAGATTTTATAGATCAAAAATTTGGCATCGAAGTATGTTTAGTAAGCAGCTTTTAATACTTAATGAACGGATAATCTTGAGTAATTGAAATGCTACTTCTTTCGCTTGTTGAATCTTATTTATCGAGAAATATTTACTTTTCTGCTGAGTTTGTCACCAAATAATAATCGTTCCCGGTCGGGTTTGGCATCGCTGGGACTGATTTAACAGAAGATTTGCGGAGGGGAGGAAGGACCCATGACGCATAAAAGCTCGCCGCACCCTCTTCTTTTGGTCGCTGAAATTAATAAATATAACCTATTATATTATATTATATATATATAATAGGATATTAATAATACTATATATAATATATATAACTATATATATATTATATTTAGTATAATATTAATAATATATATATAATAATATATATATATATATAATAATTAATATACTACTACTATAATATATTATTTATAATATATATATATAATAATATTTAATTTATATATATTATATATATATTAATATATATATATATATAATATATATAATATTAAAATATAATTATATATATATATATATATATTATATATATACTCTGTATCGTTTACCAAAAGTGGTGAAAGAAAAAGTGAAGAACTTGGAAAAGATTATCAAATTATGACGAAGATGTTTAACATGTTTCTTATAATCGACTAGGTTATTATAACGCATTCCTAGACCATACCTAAAAATTGAAACACAATTAACATTACATTTTCGTGAACATAATTATTAAGGTGTCACAGGAAAGAGAGAGAAGAGAATTTTTCTGTTTACTTTATTATAACTGATCTCATTATTTTGCACATCTTCATAAATTGCTTTTCTTCATTTGTATCTTCTAATTTTTTAAATAAAATTTCATACCTAAATGAAAAGTCTTGATCTCCTAGATTTTTTCCAAAATATGTAGGCTTTTGTCCACTGCAACAAAAAAAAAAGAAAAGCATACTGGACAAACCAAAAAATTGGTTTTAATTACGATTAATTATTTATTTAATTCTGAAACTAAAATTTTAAACCCTTACGATTTAATTATTTGGTTTTTTCTCTTTATCCTTTCGGGAATTTTAAAATTAGCTCATAGCTATTAGTAAACATGTTTTTCTCGCATCGAAGGATCTTCTTTTCGGATTTATCGAAACGGAGGAAGAAGTTTTTTATTATATTTTTATTTCTGTTTATATTAATTTGACGCATGTTCTTTTTATTCTATCACCGTTATAAAAATAAAGATTTCGAGAAATATATTTATTATTATCTATTTTTATTACGCTCTCCGATTTTTTCCGAGTGACAAAAAACGCGGGAGCGAAAAAACATATTGGGTTTTATCGATAAAAAGAGATCAAATTCATCTTTCAGTTTTACCGGTAAGCTTTTAGGAAAAATTATATACGAACCTAAATTAAACAGAAACAGTTTGTTGCCCATGCAATTATCGATTGGCAAGTTTACTTCTGAGGAGCGGTTGTGTCTCATTTCTCCTTTCTCCTAAAATTTTTTTTTTTCAAAATTGCCTTCTCACGAGTTGCGCTGTGTAGAAGTTTTTCATGTATCAGCAAATGAATAACTTCTTGAAATTTGGATTTTTAGGTAAATTATTATTTTGATTTTCTTCAACACTAAAACTTTTCGTCTGGTTACACTAGGATTCCGCGAGATTAAGGCGAGTAATACATGCTGCTTATGTTACTGATATATTGAGAACTAAAGGCATATCTAAGTTTAATAGACGATATATATTTAAAAATTTTATTGCTTAAACATTTATTTTACTTTTTATTTTTTTTATTTTCTTAGTCATCATAAGTGCTAAAAATTTAAAATTTTCTTAAAAGAAAATAATACTAAAAAATTTTTAAGTCAAAATTATTTTTCGGAAATTGCACTTAGACCTTCGACTTATATCAGTTCGCGATCAGGCGTCACTATATGAAGTCATAATCGGATTGACGATAGTTTTAGCTTAAGTAGTAACTGGTATTTGAAAGCATTCAGCGACTTTCTTCGATTCCCGTAAGGCGACACTATTTATAGTGATGTTTCGAAGGGACCGAAAAAACGACTAACGTGATCTGGGTGACGCTCTTTTTTAGGTTAATCAGATCGACGTAAAATTACGAGGTCTCGAAACAGAGTAAAATAAATTTATTGTCACAGTCCATTTATGGTTTGAAAGACGATATCTATTTTTTTGAACCGAGTTCTTTTTGTAAGTTATTAGAACGATTTCTACTTCTTACCAAGCCAATAACATTTCATTTGGCTTTTTCCCGTGTTGATAATCATGAATTTCTCAACAACATTTTTGAAGCTGTTCGACGTATACAATGGAGAACTTTAAAATAAATTAAAAAATTGTTGTTGTTTTTTATATAAAGGTTTTTTGATTGGTACATATGGAAAAATTTCCGATCTCTAAAAATTATATAATTAAATATTTTATTTTAAGGAATAAAAATTTGTATTAATTATCGTATTTTATTTAAACCCGTCGTAGCTAGTAAAAACATAATTTAATGATAAATCATAATTAAAATTTATGTTTAGATTGTAACCGATTTATTTTTACGTCACATAAGTGATCGCCTTTAATTCGAGGGAACCAATATATGGTAAATGGTGCTGTTGTGCAAATTCTGTACAAATAATTTCGACGTTAAAAAAATTTGTGAAAAGATTTTTTGGGGGATATTTTAAGAATACATTTTAAATAATCTTTGATTTATCACTTATTTTCAGTAATTCTTTTTTTTCCATTTTTGTATTCAAAAATACTTGTTTTTCTCTATCATTAAATCATTTTTTTAGTTGACTATCCACTCAATAAATTATTTGGAAAAAATAGTAATAAAATTGGTAATAAAGAATTTCAAAAGCGGCTGAACGCTTTCGAGTACCAATTTGTTAAGCTTAAAGTATCTTCAAACGGAGAGAGAGATTATGACGTCATAATAGTGACGAGGCCTCATCGGGAACTAAATATAAGTCGAAGTTCTAAATGTGCCAATTCCGAAACTTAAATTTTTATTTATGTGAATAATTAATATTAATTTTTTTGGGTTCATGAATTTTTATGTGATGGTTTCGCGCACGTAGGGCCTTCGACTTATTTATTCAGTTCACTTTTCCTGACGTCACTATAAATTATCGGAAGTTGAATTGCGATAGTTAATTATCCGCTAAAGGTGTCGACGCGCAGCACGTAAGGTTAATAGATAATTATCGTTATTTCGGATTTGCGCCTTCGAAATAAGTCACCTATAATACTTGTGTCCGCCTTACGGGAATCGCAAAAGCGGCTGAACGCTTTTGGAGTACAATTTTGTTAAGCTTAAAAGTATCTTCAATACTCGATTATGACGTATAATAGTGACGCCTCATCAATCGGGAACTTAATATATAGTCCGAAGTTCCTAAAGTGCAAATTCCGAAAACTTAAATTTTTTTTGGATTAATTATTATTAATTATTTTTCATGAATTTTTTTTTAGATTTCGCACTTAAGGCCTTAGACTTATATCAGTTCCCTTCCATGACGTTCACTATAATACGGATGTAAGGCAGATAGTTTAATTACCCATATAAAAGGTGTCGCGCGATGCACGTTAGGAATCGTTTTTTATCGGTTCCCTTCTTAAAGTGCATATAAATTATAGTGATCGCCCATTACGGGAGATCGACAAAAGCGGCTGACGACTTTCGAGTAACCATTTTGTTGCTATAAAGTAATCATTCAATCAACGAGAGGAATTATGCGTCATAAGTGAACGCCATCATCAAGAGGAAACTATATAAAGTCGAAAGTATCTAAAGTGACAAATTCCGACAAACTCTATTAAAGTTTTTTTTTTGTGACATTATTTTATTAATATATTTCAAAATCATGCATTTTTTTAGATTTTCGCACTAGCCTTCGACTTATATCAGTTCCCTCTGACGTCACTAATAACGAGGTCGGGTTGAAAGCGATAAGTGTTAGGTTCCCTAAAGAGGTGTTCGTCGAGCGGGGCAAACGTTTAGGGGTGTGCGTTGTTTGCGGTTTGCCCTTACGAAAAAGTCCCACTCATAATACACGTGTCGCCTTACGGGACGCAAATCCGCAAAAGCGGCTTGAGAGGGCGCTTTTTCGAAGGGTCACCCATCTTTGTTAAGCTTAAAGTATGCTAAAACCGACTCCTTATTACGTCATATGATAGATGACGCTCCTTCAGGGTAACTAGATATAGTTATGTCGAAGTTTCTAAGGGCCAGCTGCAAATTTCCCGAATACACTTTAAAAATTTTTTTTTTGTTGAGATTATTATTATTATTTTTTTCATGATTTTTTTAGATTTTCGCACTTATGGCCTTCGACTTATATCAGTTTCCTTCCTGACGTCACTATTTCGGGTTGAAGCGATAGTTTTATCCCTATACAAAAGTTGTGTCGGGCGAAGCACGTTAGTTCGTTTTCGGTTCCCTTACGAAAAGTCACTATATTTTATATCAGTGCGCCTTCAGTTGAATTCGCAAAGCGGCTGAACGCTTTCGTAGTACCATTTTGTTAGCTTAAAGTATCTTCATTTTAACCGATTTAATGACGTTCATACCTAGTCGAGCCACGTCCATCATCGAAAAACTAATAATAGTACGAAGTATATCTAAGTGCAAATTTTCCGAAAACTTAATTCTTTTTTTTTGTGAAATTATTATTATTATATTTATTACATGAATTTTTTTTTAGATTTTCGCACTTCGGCCTTCGACTTAATAATCAGTTCCGCTTCCTGACGTCAGACTTATATCGGGTTGAAGTCGAAAATAGTTTTATCCTAAAAATAGTGTCCGCGCGAGCAACGTTTTAGGTGTTTTCGGTTCCCTTCGAAAAGTCACTATAATACAGTTGTCGCCTAACGGGAATCGCAAAAGCGGCTGAACGCTTTCGAGTACCATTTTGTTAAGCTTAAGGTATCTTCAAACCGATTGTTTCCTTCGAAAAAAAACTCGCCTTCATCGGGAACTAATATAAGTCTAAGTTCTAAAAACGAATATGAACTATTACAATTTTTTTTTTTGTGAAATTATTAATTATCTTTATTTTTTCATTGATTTTTTTTAAGAATTTTCGCACTTTAGGCCTTCGACTTAATATCAGTTCCCTTCTGACGTCAACTAATATTTTTCGGGTTGAAAGCGATAGTTTCCTAAAAAAGGTTTGTCGTTCGCGAGCACGTTAGGTTCTCGTTTTTTCGGTTCACGCTTCGAAAAGATCACTATAACATATAGTGTCGCCTTACCGGAAGCTGGCGACAGCGGCTGAACGCTTTCGGGTAATGTACCATTTTGTTAAGCTTAAAGTATTTTCAAACCGATTATGACGTCCTATAGTGACGCCTCATCGGGAACTAATATTAGTCGAAGTTCTAAAGTGCAAATGTCGTAACTTGAAGATTTTGCTGGCTAATTATAATCACTATTTTTACAAAATGAAAATTATTCAAAGAATTTCGCACTTAGGACATTTTGGATTCATTATAGTCAGGTTCCTTTCTCTGACGTCACTATATTCGGGTTTGAAGCGAATAGTTTTATCCCTAAAAAGGTGTCGCGGGAGCACGTTAGGTCGTTTTTCGGTTCCCTTCCGAAAGTCACTATAAAATAGTTCGCTACGGGAATCGCAAAAGCGGCTGAACGTTCCCATTTCAGAGTACCATTATTTGTATAAAGCTTAAAAGTATCTTCCAAACCGATTATGAATTCGTCAATATAGTAGACGGCACCATATCGGGAACTAATATAAGTCGAAATTCAAAACTTAAAATTAGCAAATTATGCTATATTTGCTGATGATTCACTATATTATTATTTTTATCATCAAATTTTTAGATTTTCGCACTTAGGTTTTCGACTTATATCATCAGTTCCCTTCTGACGTCACTCATAATCAAATAAAAAATCAAGGGTTGAAGCGATAGTTTATTCCTAAAAAGGTGTCGCGCGCAAGCACGTTTAGGTGTCTCTCTCTTATCAGGTTCCACTTCACGAAAAACGTTCAACTATAATACAAGTGTCGCCTAACGGGAATAGAGCAAGAAGCGGCTGAACGCTTTTTCGAGTACCATTTTGTTAAGCTTAAGTATCTTCCAAACCGATTATGACGTCATATAGTGACGGCTCATCGGAAACTAATATAAGTCGAAGTTCTAAGTGTAGAAAATTCAGAGATTTAAATTTTCTTTTTTTGAAAAATGACAGATCAAGTTTATGAATTTTTTTAGATTGTCAAAATTGAGCTTTCGAAAAATATTAATACCCATCCAGACCCCCCTCTATCGGGTTTGAAGCGATAGTGTATCCTAAGAAGGTGTCGCGAGAGCAACGTTAGGTTTCGTTTTTCGTTCCCTTCGAAAAAATCACTAATATATTATCGTGCTCGCCTTACGGGAATCGAGCAAAAGACGGCTGAGAGAACGCTTCCGAAGTAACAATTATCGTTAAGCTTAAAGTAATTTTCAAAACCAGAGATTATGACGTCATAAAATAGTGAACGGCTCAATCGCGAACTAATATAAGTATCGAAGTTCTAAGTGCAAATTCCCAATTTTCAAAATTTAGCCTTTTGGGAAAAATTAAGCATTATTTTTTCATGAATTTTTTATGATTTTCGGCACTTAGGCCTTCTACTTATATCAGTTCCCTTCCTGACGTCACTATATTGTCGGGTTGAAGAGATAGTTTATTTCCTAAAAAAGGTGTCGCGGCGAGCACGTTAGGTTCGTTTTTCGGTTTCCCTTCGAGAAAGTCACTATAAATATAAGTAAGTTCAGCCATTCACCGGAGGAATCGAGCAAAGCGAGCTGAACGGCTTATCGAGTACGCAAATTTGTGTTAAGCGTTAAAGTAAAATCTTCAAACCGCATTATGAAGTCAATATAGTGACGCCTCATCGGTGAACTAATATAAGTCGAAGTTCTTTTAAAGTGCAAATTCCGAAACTTAAATTTTTTTTTTGTTTTGAAGGTTTTCATTTTATTATTTTTCAATAGAATTTATTTATATTAGATTTTACGCACTTAGACGGAACTTCAGACTTTATATCAATAGTTGCCTCTTATCTGAGCGAAATCTTATATCGGTTGAAGCGATAGTTTATCCCCTAACAAAAGGTGTCGCGCGAAGACGTTAGGTTCGTTTTTCGGTTTGCCTTCGAAAATGTCACTATATATCATAGACTGTCGCAAACAGAAAGGAAATCACGACAAAAAGCGCTGAAAAACGCTTTCGAAGTACATTTTGTTAAGCTTAATTAGTATCTTCAAACCGATTATGTTAGGACGGTCATTATTAGTGACGGTCCTCATCGGGAACTAATATAAGTTGATGGTCTAAGTGCAAATTCCGAATAATTTGGACTTAAAAAAATTTTGTGTATTATTTTCTTTGAGAAAATTTCTTGATATTTTATTCACTTAAGAACCTTATAAGCTTTATCTTTTTATGTTAATCAGACTTATAAAAGCTTTTATTTAAGTCCTTCGATTTATACTTAGACCTTAACGACTTAGCACATTATTGACCTCTCGTATTTTATACCTTAAACCTATCGAACTTAGCACTTAGAACCTTCGACTTATACTATAGACACCTATACAGACTTAAGCACTGTAGTTATTCGCTTCGAACTATATATCTTAGGGACACTTCGACTTAGAGCACTTAGACCTATCGAGACTATAGACAACTATAAGGCTTCTTCGATTATACTTAGACTTTCGACTTAGCACTTAGAACTTCGACTTATACTTAGAGCTTCGACTTAGCACTTAGACTTTACGATTCTGTATACTTAGACTTCGCTTAATATCAGTTCCATTCTGACGTTCACTAATATCGGAGGATTGAAAGCACGATAGTTTAATCCCTAAAAAAGGTGTCGCGTCTTGAGCACGTTAGGTATCGTTTTTTTTTTATCACGAGTTCCCCTTTTGTTAAAAGTCACACTATAAATAATATGTTTCCGTTGAACCGATATTCTCATCTAAATTTGAGCTTCTGTAAGCATTATACATTGTTCCTGTTCTTAAAATCTTCAAAACGAATTATGATTTTGGGAGTGACGCCTCAGAGGGAACTAATATAAGTCGATTAGTTTCTATTAGTGCACAAATTCACCGAAAACACTTCTAAATAATTTTTTGTGAATTTTATTAATTATTTTTTCATTGAATTTTTTTAGATTTTTATCAGCAACTTAGACCTTCGACTTAAATCAGTTCCCTTCCTGACGTGAATTCTAATAATAAGAGTTTTTAAAGCGATAGGGTTTATTTTAACCTTAAAAAGGTTGTCGGAGCGAAGCACGTTAGGATACGTTTTTTTCGGATCCCCTTCGAAGTCACTAATATATAGTGTCGCCTTACGGGAATCGCAAAAAGCGGCTGAACGCTTTCGAGTGAAGATCAATTTATTAACTTAAAAAGTATTCTTAAAACACCGATTTATGAAGTCATAATAGTGAACGCCTCATACGAGGAACTAATATAAGCTCGAGACCCAGTTCTCAAGTGCAAATTCTCGAATATAATTTCTTTGTGAATATATTTATATTATTTTCATGAAATTTTTGTTTAGATTTTTCCGCCACTTAACCATACGAATTTTCAGTTCCTTCCTGACGACAACTACATCGGCGTTGAAGCGATAGTTTATACCCTAAAAAAAGGTGTCGCGCGAGCCCGTTAGGTCGTTTTTCGGTTACCTTCGAAACACTTCTCTATATTATATAGTGTCGCCTTACGGTGTTACATCGAGCGAAAAAAAGCCGGCTCGAAGCCTTTCGAGTACCATTTTGTTAAGCTTATAGTATTTTCCAAACCGATTATGACGTCATGTAGTGACGCCTGATCGGGGGAATTTTCCCTTTGAATATATAAAAATAGAGCAACATGGCATCTCAACCTATTGGCATGCTACGTTTGCATTGGAGCATGTTCGCATCGGTTATCTCGAACCGGTAGTAAAAAAATTCTGAAAGGAAACCAGTTTAACTCTTTTTCGTGAGTAATCAAATCCATAATATTATATTTATTAACATTTTTTTTGGTGGCACCACCTTAGCATTGTCAGCCCCTTACTTCGCGAACTTGTGAAAGATATTACCCCTCCCCTTAACAACTATGGTAATTGATAACTTTTTTTTTTCCTTTAAATGTTTAAAACAACAATTTAGACTATTGTAAGTTCTCTTATATGATATATGAGGTTCTGGTTACGAATATGGCCCGATTTTTTAGGCTAAGTTTGAAATCACACAACTCTCATTATACTAAAGAATTACTTCAAAAATGATTCTACATAATTAGTGACACACATCACGGTTCTATTCACAGGTTTGAAAATATAAGCCTGTCAATATGGCATCTTAATCAGCGTGTTCGGCATTAATTTCTCGGCCTAAATTCTCTTATTTAATAAAGGGAACAGAGATCAATTGTGTCCTAAAACGTATCTAAAATCGCACTAAAGGGTAACGTTACCCTTCGTTAATTTTATAAAATTCGTAGATAAAATTAATAATGGTCATCTTACGTAAAACTGCACATTCCAATCTATAATTCAGTTTACTGACCTATCTGTATAGGAGGCCATGCTTAATTTCTCAAGAGCAGTTTCTGCCGTTAACTAGAAGTTGATTAATACACAAATTAACAATTCTAAGAAATTTTAATAAAGACTTTTACTTAAACTTTCACAAGCGTTCGTCGACACCAAATGAGTATCTGGCACAACAGTGATTTGACAATAAGAAAAAAAAAACGAATCTTACGGATATATTTTTGTATCAATTATTATAACATTTTTTTTAAAAAAAATATTTTAAACTAAATTTTAGAATTCGTTTCCTGCCACGCCTTTCTCAACCTGCATTTTCTGCCAACTTTCTTAACAGCTCCTCGTCGCAGCTCACCCGTGAGGCTCAAACATTCCTATTGTTCGGTGTTTCTCCCCGTTCTAGTAAGTTTTCTCGAGTAATTAAAAGCGAGGCGCAAGAGTTGGCGCATTAATATTTACCAGGGGGTGCGAGAGGGATTAGCGGCTAGTCTGTTCCTATTTCTTTCATACTCGCTAACATCGCAATTCTTAATAGTCTTTCGACCGTCACTTTGAGTATTTGTCCGGTTCCGTCACTGAGTACTCGTCGACAATAATGTTCGATTGTATCTCCGTGTTTTCCACTACAATTTGTCTTGCAACCTCTGGTGCTATTTCATCTCCTCTTCCGCCAATTTCGTTGACATCGTTAAGTGGTCCAACGTCTCTTGAGAAGGGATTGTCGATAACTCCTCTTGATTCATGGCCGAGATGGGTGCTTGCGTATACTCTTTTCTCAAGCAAAGAAACGCATACTCGTTTCCATAAACGATACGAGCCGTCGTGATATATCAAAATTCTTCGAACCTTTTTCGGATCTGACCAAGCCCTCCGATTGTAATCGAATACTCCAATGACTGTACTCATAGCATTTTGAGCCCGTGTAAATGTCACGCACAACAGAAGATCCTTTAATACAGTGAAGACAGACTTTGGAAAGACTGGAGACGCTGACGACAACGAGAGGTTTCGATGACTCGGATGGGAAAAAATCCCTTAATGCAAATTTTAAAAAAAGGTGTCGGGTTCTTTTCGACAAACTTCGGCTCAAATCACATAGCTGGGGGTGAGGCCAACTAATTTTTCGTCGAGTACTCGTTCTATATTTTTGAAATATTTCGCCGGTACGGGACATATTGTCGAGGAAATTCCCCCTTGAAGAGGTAGTTATCAGGGGTCGCGGTGAACTGTTCTAACGTGCAATTACGTTTTGACATCTCCGCTTTTAATGAAGGAAACCACGTCGTCGAGGCTCATGTTGGGGGATGAGTCTCTCGGAGGTTCTTCATCGGATGGCGCGTTTTGCGTTGAAGGCGCGATTTCTTGAGACATGTTCGTTCTTGAAGTCGAGAATGATCGTGACGAATGATGAAGAGCTAGGCGATCGCTTCTATATATAGGGATATCGTAAATTAATAATTATTTGTTTATTAATTATTATTTATTATTACAATAGAGATAAAAAATTAATCGTTTCTTAATAATCGTTTATCAGTCCACGTTCCTCGCGGTTGGTTGTTTCTGTAGCGCGTGCAAGCGATTGTCGGAATTCGCTCGTCGATTGTTAGGAAAAATGAAATAATAAATATTTTTTTAAAATCGATTTTATTTAATTTTTTTTTACGTAGCTTCCAAAAAATGCATACAGTGGAAAGGAAATATATTTTTTGGGTGAAATGTTGTTGTAGGATTTACCGGACACGCGCCACTGCGAAATAAAAGAAATTCTTCTAGCACGGCCGTATCGATCCATCGCAGCCTCGGACAAATGAGTTTAGTATCACCCAGAACTGTTTATGTATATAAATAAATTCACGAGTAGCGCGATCGCGAAATTAGTAGAAGGTATATATAAAGAGACGCCAAATGTTCTTCGGTATCGTTCCATTTTTCTTCTGGGGATGATAGTATTATAAAACGTTAAAACTTTTTTAAAAAATTATTGAACTGGTGGATTTGGTGAATTATACGTTGGAGTGGGAAATCTTTTTAAAAACGCTACCTGTATTCGCTCATCTTTGGCTCATTGACTCTTCTCTTTTAAATTTATTTTCTTTATTCGAGAACGGAGAGGCTGATGATTTAACAACCAAAAATTTCTATTATCGCTAAATCTCAATCGATTTGTCTTTTCCTCGACGACTCGGTCCGCACGTGTTCGGTCGCTAAGAAATTTGGAGAAAAATTCTTCTTTCATTTACGAGGTCTTCTACGTTTTCTTCATCCGGCGAAAGTAGTAGTATTCTGTCAATCAATTTCTTCTTTAATTCTTGTTCTTCAGAATAACGGTTCTTCTTCCTCCTTAGTCTAGCATCGCGACGAATAAAAGAGGGAAAAGGCCAAAGCTAATCTCGACCCTCTTTTTTAGTCGCGATGATAAACTGAACACTATTTAGTTCGCATCGTTAGCCAACTTGCGAAGATATTTGAACGGAAAAACGCGAGAGGAAGAGTTTGATTCGCCCGGAGAAGAAATTGAATTTTGCTTACTCGCCTTTCCAAACGCGAAACTTTTCTTTCCTTCTGTTACTAGATACGACGTGCCTCGAACGTCGATGCTCGTCGCCGGTCGTTCGCATCTTTGCGTTTCTACTTTTTCGAGTCAATCTGTTATATTCGTACCCGGTTCCCGGACATTCTTAAGAAAATTATGGGAAAATATGATTGGTGGTTCTTCTCGTATTAATTCTTCGTTTTTTTCACGCGAAAGGAAAGAGAGAGAGAGAAAATGACAACCCTCCGAGGTATAACGAGAGTTCCCCACCTGGGAAAAAAATATTTTATATATTTTCACTTTCCGCAAACCTTGTCTGTTAAATTCGCGTATATTCTCCTTTCTTCTTTTCGGTGTTAATTAATAAAGATTCATAAACATTATACTTTATTTATTATTTCGTTTTTATATCTAGTGTCTGAGAGCGTAGCCTAAGAAGTTATGATTCCTTCAGATTCAAAGGTTAACCTTATTTTTTCTTATTTAAATAATACCTTAATTCTGCAATTTGAAAAAGAAATGACCTAATAAATAAAATGAAGACGCTCATTTTGTTTTTACCAAGTCTTTTAATGTTGCACTTTCGACAAAAGGAGAGCCATTACATGACGAGAGGAATAAAGAAATTTATGATAATTAGATCAGCAATTTTTCTGGGTGCATTCACACACCTCACGACGGGCAGAGGTGAAAAAGGCTTTGCTCCGGGAAAGGGCATAGAGCTCCCATTCGCGGGAATCCGCGCACAGATAAGACACATCTATTCTACCCGAATCTCTAAAGAACAAATTTTTGTCTGGATGATTAGCTTGAGAGGTAGAAAACCACGTCCGCTCGACTCGTGTATGTTGTCGTATTTGTTGACCCGAATACCCACACGAGATTCCACTTCCAAACTGATTTTTAACCGATGAGATTGTTATAATCCGTTCTCTTAATCGCAGCGCGCGAATATTATTTTCCACTTCCACTATTCGCCTTTGACTCTTCTTAACAACAACAACAACGGTGCTCGTTGCTTCTTTTATACTACTTTTAGATTGATATTAATAGTTAGACCGAATTACGGATCATCATCGTCATTAGTCTAACCACCCGATGAACGTAAGAGAGAGGAGAGAGACGGCTTAAAAACCTCTTTTCTCTCTATTTCCCAGTGGCGAATATCAACGATGATTTCTATACTGATTTGGCCCATCTAACTATTTATCTGTCGGGCTATCTTTCCCGCGTTTTCTAAAGAATAATCGAGTAGCGCGTCGTCGATGTTACTTTTCTCGAGCGATCGAAACGATAGCGGCTGACCGACACCTCCATAGGCGCTCCCGCCATTTTCGAGAGATTATTTTTTTCGTGCTATGTAAAATATATATTTTTTACCGCTTTTTTTAATAAAATTTTAAAAAATGCATTTATTATTATTACCCTTTTTACATTTAGTACGAGTGTATAGCGCCGTTTTACATGATTCTAGAAGCACGCACGCGCCTCGTATATCGTTATACCATACTGAGAAAGAGGCTTTCTGTTCTATTTTTCCTTGCGTTCCGAAAACAGAGTATATTTTAAATCATAGGTGCACTTGATCACTTACGAGTAATCCATCTCAACGATCTTTTCTACGAAGTTGCAGCGCGTATAAGTCAAAATAAGGAAAGATAAAAAACAAAGGGAAAAAAACATAGTTATGTGGTTATTAATAAAAAAAGGCCGGAGTTTGGTGGATTATTTATTTATATTAATATATAAATTAGTATTTATATAATCTATATTATTATATATTATAATTATAAATACTATAAACTCTGAGGTGAGCTTAATGTAAAATAGCAGAACATATGAGAGGCTTAAAATCCACAATTCCCTACACTCTACTTTATTATTTCAACAAAAATTTCAAGAACCTCAGTTTTTCTCTGAAACTTCGATTCACGTTATATCTTGATTTTGTACAGTCGCATCTCTCCACCTACCCTAGTTTCTCGGCCAAGCAAGAGAGCAGTCATTTCGTGGGGGCGCTAAGTCACCGAAATGAGGCTTATATGGGGCGCCCTACGAATCTAAAACTCACGGTTAGTTTACCGTTATTATCGATGGAAAATCCCTTGACGGCGTTCCTGGATTAATTTAAAATCCGAGGGCAAGTATCGGGCACCTTATCATTCAAAAATCTGAAAGCGTAATCGACTAGAGTGGATCCGATTATGATTAGTAAATCGCATCTTCGAAAGTCTTCTAGATATCTCAAATATCGTGGATCGAAAGGCTCCATCACGAATAATACGTCAGGTTTCACCACACCATCTTCGCAAGCCGAACACGCGGGAGGAGTGCTATTCGTCGTCGTCGAAATTTCGTTTTCCATCCATTCTCGAGTATACTCTTTTCGGCATAAAAGACAACGAGCCGTTTGGAACGAGCCGTATAACGGTACAACTTTTTCGGCGGGGGTTCCCGCTACTACATCCAGGCCGTCAAAATTTATCGTATAATTTCGTAACAAAATTCCTTTTTCGTGAAGAAGTTTGATGAAATAGTTCGTGGGAGTCGGTTTAAGTTCCATCGAGTAAAATTCTTGAGCTATTTTCAAGAGCGGTTTTGGATTCCGTTGATAAAATTGGGTGGATAATATACCGCAGGGGTGGTTTCTCAGCTCTTCGGTTACGTCGTATTTCGCCCCATTTTTTAACAGTTCGGAGTACGAACATAAATGGCGAGGAATTCTCGCCGAGGTAGAGACCCCCGCCCCCGCTAACGTGATTACGTTTTTACACTTTCCACTTTTGATAAAGGAAACCACATCGTCGTCGTCGTTGAGTGTGACGCGTAGGGTCGTAGGGGTTTTCTCTTCCACGGATGGCGCGTCGTTCAGCGTCGTCATCGTCGGTGGCTTGACAATGTTTTCAGTCATGCTTGGATTTGACGGCGCTACTACTTGTACGAGATTAATAAACGGCCCGTCCCCGCAGCTTTTTATATAACAAAATTTGAAATAAATATAATAATTATTTTTTTTTTAATTTGAGACGTAATATTTTAATTATGTTGCGAAAATATTTTTTTCTAGATTATTTTAGTTTTTTATTTCGTTCACAAAATTGATTTTTCTTAGTTTAAAAAGATTTTTATCAATATAAAAAAATTAGTACGGCCAATTAAGAAACGAAAAAATAAGAAACGTTAATGAAAATGTTACCGAAATTTAACGTCCGATAATGACTAACGGAAGGAGGAGATGACGTCGAAAAAATTGATATTTTGAAGAAGAAGAAGAATATACGAATCATCGAACCCGGAGATTAAACCCTCTTTTCTCGAGATTCTTTACCGTTTCAACGATCCCCTCGATAGCGCTTTCTTTCAATCCTTCGTTTATTTCGGAAACCACCCTCTCGTACGCCTGCTCGAAAGGGATTTCGCAATCCCGCAATCGCGTTTCTAACCAATTATTATTCGTCGTTAAAAGTTGAAACGCGTAGCGGAATATCTCTTTATGGTCGAAAATTCGGTCAACGTCTTCGGTCGACAAATTCAGTAGTTTTAGAGCCGCGTTTTTTAAATCGCGCAAATCGAACCCCCCGATATTTTTTTGGTCCACAAAGTTAAATACCAAGTCCTCGTTCAATTCGACATCGAAATCGTAATCTATAACGCGTTCCTCGCAAAACCTTTTCAGCTTATATTTTAAGAATTTTACGTCGCTGTCGCTGTTGTAGTCGTCGTTTTCGCGGGCGTTTTCTGGGGAAGACCCTTTTAGATCTTCCAGGAACTCTTCGTAAAGCGGTCGGCTAAATTTATCGTAAAAGTCGGATACGCGCTCTTCGGATGGGCGTTTACCGTCTTCGAAGTCGAGTCTCAACATCGTGGTGAAAAGGAGTATTCTCACGATTTTTAAAGAATTGTTCTCCCTCAAGGTCTCCACCATTCGGCAAATAAATTCGCGAACTATTAACGTTACCTTTTTTACAGCGTCCGTTTCCTCTAACTCGTCTCGACGGGCGTATAGGAAAAACAGGTGTTTGATTAAATTTTCCGATTCCATTTGGAAATTTTTAATACCGATTTTACCGCGCGCGCGTTCTCTCAGAGTTAGTTCGGGCCAACGGATCAACGCATTCCCGTAAATGACGTAATCGTGGAAACGTAAATACTCGTAGGCGGTATTGACTACTAATTTCAGTTCCTCCCTAGCGCGAACGCACCCGTCGACGATTTTTGCTAATTTTATCCAGGCTAATATCAAAGTGAAAAAGTGGACGCGATAGTCGACCTTCCTGGGATCCTTTAAAACGCACGTCGTACAAAGCCACGCGAATACTTTGTTGCGAAATAGGGGCCTTATTGCGCGCGAAAGTTCCGGCGTAAAAACGGGCACGATCGCGTTGAAACTCGTATATTTATTCGGCCTCACGGCTAGCGTTCGTCTTTCGTCTTGATGGGGGTTGGAGTCTAGCGCGATGTTACTGTAGATGGCGCGATTTTCATTTTCTTTATCCATTATTATTTCCGCCCTCAAACTCCACGGATTTTCGACGATTCTTTCGCTCGGCGAGTCCCATAAAATCTTAATGGGAATACCGGTTAGGGTAAAACAGTAACAAAAATGACGCGGCCCTCGCTTTATCAGCATTTCGGGCAAATAAGGGTCAAGAAAATCGTGGATAGGGGAGTCATTCGTCATCGCGCACCTATTATCGGAGACGACGACGACATCCTCCCCCTCGGTAAGTTTCCGGATATCCCGCGAAACGGATCTCACAATTCTGAGGAACTCGAGCGCGTCTTCTTCATCGAGGGGTGTAGACACCGAATTCATATCATCCTCTTCGTTTATCGCGTCGGGACCGAAAGTGTCTAAAAAATACGCTAACGACGATGAGACGTTATCCCAAACTTCGTTTCGGCTTCGTCGCGCATGTAGCTCGAATTCCCGATGTATAGACGAAATAGCGATTTCGCAATCGTACTTTTTTCTTTTTAAATCGAGCAGCAGCGCCCTCTTTTGAAACGGCGTTCTATTTAAATTTTCGATCTCTCGTGACTCGTTCGAATAGCCGATTCGGAGAAGCTCTAGCATCGTCGAAAGACTTTGAATTAATTTGTATCTTTCGCACTCTAACGGCCATTCCTCTCGTTTAGAAAAACGCAAATAGCTTTCTACGATATGGACTTTCCAGCGCGGAATTATACCCTCAAAAAGTAGTTTTAAATCGACAAAATTATCTACTTTAACTATCGTCAACGCCAATCGTAAATCGTCGCTTGTCGATTTTCGTAGCGCGATTCTGAATCGCGATTTTAGGGTTTTGAAATCCATTTCGAAAAATAAATATTCGTCGAGCGACGCGATACTCGAACATTTTTCGATAAAACACTTCGGAATTCCAGGCCCCTTTTCTTGGAAAGTCGGGCGAAGACACCCGATCGGTTCGAATAATAGTAGGGCGTCTTTTCCAATCTCGAACGATTTTTGTACGTCGTTGTAAGCGATCCGCGAGTCGAATTTCACCACGCAACAAATTTTTTTCAACACTTCTAGCTCGTAAACTTTGACTCCCAACGAGGCCGAACCAGGTTCTGTCGTTTTCGTTGTCGTTGTCGCTGCCACTGCCGCTGCCGCTGCCGACGCCGTAGGCGTAGATCCCGCCCCCATGATTTCGGAAAATAAGTCTGGTATTCACAATTTATTTTAATTTTTAATCGTAAAAGGTAGTGATGAAGATAATATAATAATAATAGCGAAAAGAAATTGTATCGGAATCTTACAAACCTTTTAATAATAATTAGAAAATGATTTATATTTATTTTTTTTAAACGATAGAAGATTTTATAGTGGGGGTGGATTGGGCTGAATTAATGGAGAAAAATAAAAATATTTTGCGACTATTTTTCTGCTTCGACTTGTTTTATTTTTGAACCTGTCGAGAGTCTACTCACCTACCGTCACCCGACTCGGTGTTTTCCTTTTTTTTCGACGGAATGTAGTCGAATACTTTTAAAATTTTCTTTTCCAAAACGAACGAGTAATATTCTACTTCCTCGATGTTTCTGGATGGTTTTCCGAGTCGTTTCTCCACCACGTTTAGAGGGAAGAAGATACGTTCGTAATCCGAAAAGGATCTCTGAACAGATCTGAATACCGGGCAGCAGGCGTCTCTCCACAGAGGAACCTTTTGAAAGGGGTCGTGGGGTATAAATTTATTGACTAGGGTATCGTTTTCACCCGGGCATTTAGCTTGTCTCAATGAGATGTCGATGTAGCTCGGATAATTGTATATCACGCCGTCTTTCACCCACGCTTTAAACCCGTAGGGTCTTACTACTATCGTCCCGTTGGTGTCGTCCCTTTTACGCACCTCTATTCCCTGAAGATTAGGGGGTAATATCGAATCGAAAATATCCAGCGTTCGAATGTATCGATCGAGGTAGGGGTTGTCATTCGGAAATTTTTTATTTTGGGTTAATGAAAACATTATTATTATTATTATTATTATTAATATTATTAATATTTCATTTTTGTTGTTGATGTTGTTGTATGAAAAATAAAGTTTAAAGGAAAATGAACAATCATTTTTGTTTTTCTACACATATATTTTTTTTTTATTTTTTAAACGTTTTGAAGTAACATTTTGATTAAAATGTGCGACATATTTATATCATTTTTTGGAGAGTCGGTGGAAGAAGAAGAAATAGAAGAAGAAGAAATAGAAGAAGAAGAAGAAGAAGAAGAAGAAGACTCACTGCATCGAATTTTCGAAAAGGTTTCTTCTACCGTGATAAATTTCTCATACTGCCGCTGCTGATGATGATCTTGCTCTTGCTGCCGCCGATCGCCACCATCATCATCTATTAAAGGTTCGACGTACGCGGAAATAAAGTGAGCGTGTTTCCAATCGCTATTTGAAGGAGTCGAAGACGAATCTTTCAACAACTCCTCCAACAACCCACGAACGTTCAATTTTAAAACGTTTTCATCCGAGTATACGGCCGGTTTTCCGATTTTTAGGCCGTCGAAATATCCAAGATTGAGGGAAATTAAATGTTTGATCATAACTTGAATACTTTTAGTTTTCGCACTTAGGATCCTTTTTTCGACGTGAGGAAATAGCCTATATCTGATCAACACTAAAGTTATTTTATTCGACGAAGAGCTAATATCAGTAGTGAATAAATTTGGATAGTGCGATCTCATCGATCGAATTATATCTTCTACGCACGAGTCGGAATATTTTTCACCGAGAAAGAAATTGTGAAATAAATTTTTGTACAAATTTACAGCGGCGATTTCTCTGTTGCCAACGACTTGAATTTTAGTTTTGAATACTTGGTTGAAATAATAGAACAACACGTAGCACAAATTTTGAGCGTAATACTTAAAAAATTTACGGTATTGGGTTTTTAAATCGTAATATTCTTCTATTTCTTCTTCTTCTTCTTCTTCTTCTTCTTCCTCATCTTCTATTTCTTTCGTCTTCTCGTCGCTCCTGCGGTTGCTGGCAGCACCCGTTTCTCCTCTCTTCGTGACAAAAATTAAACTTTTCAAACATTTAGGGTTTTTCCGAGTGTTGTAATTCAACTGATCGGAACCAATTCGAGATTTTTTATTTCCGCTCTCGCTGCTGTTAATATAGCCATCGTCGTGGTCGTAGTCGTGGTCGTCGTAGTCATGGTCTTCGTCGCTGTCATCGTCGTCGTTGTCGTGAAAGAAGTTTTTATAAAGTTCGGGGTCGTCCCATAATTTTATTTTTTTATTAGCGCTTTTCGGAAAAGTAAATTGTTCAAAACGGTTTCTCTTATTATTAACGTTCGGAATTTCGCGTATATCGGCGGCGATGGCGTCGGAGAGGGGGTAGATTTCTCGACCGCCTGCCGGCGTGTATTTTCTACAACGAATTAAAACCGGTCCCGTGTTTATTTTTGCATTCGAAAAGCAGCAACAGGGGTGGTGGAGAATGAGGCGATTTTTGCATTTAGTGGCGACTCCTCGATTGGTGGAAGCGGCTGCTCCGGTCTCTTCATCTTCTTTTTCTTTTGTTTTTTCGTCGTCGTCGTCGTCGCGCAGCGGGCAGAAATAACCGAACTGGGTATCGAAAGGGTTTTCTAGTTCGT
This sequence comes from Trachelipus rathkii, assembly GCA_015478945.1. Taxonomy (NCBI): domain Eukaryota; kingdom Metazoa; phylum Arthropoda; class Malacostraca; order Isopoda; family Trachelipodidae; genus Trachelipus; species Trachelipus rathkii. The sequence goes on from JABUQX010136467.1 coordinate 26,567, forward strand.
AAAAATGAAAAAGGTAGTTAACGATGGATCCGACGTCTACGTACATATTCGTCTGGGTGAAAAAAAACGCGTACACGATTATAAATTCGGACCAGTTTAAAATATAGCCTTTTTCGCCAAAATTTACCAACGGTGAACTCTTCTCCGTTCGTTTTCCTTTTCGATTCTTCGTCTTCGTCGTTATGGAGCTGTTTATAGGGACTTCGCTGCTTTTCAAATATACGCAATAAGCGATTTCGAGGTTTTTCCATAAGGCGTCTTTCAAAGTCGAAGCGCAACGTTTGTTGCTCTCGTTCGAATTTTTTTCGTAAACGAACAAATCTTGCAGGCAGGTTTTAAGAGCCGAAGAAAAACGGTACGGGATCTGCCCGGGATCGTCGTTCGTTCCGGAGAAGGAGGAGGGAGGCGTCGTCCAAGCATTCTGCAACCTTCATTCCTTTTATCCAGTTTTTCGAAATCAAAATCTCCGAATTCGAAAATTTCATTATTAACTCTATTACAAATTTCAAAGATAGTGAATAATATTGAATCGTTAACGAGCTCGCGCCGTGTTGTAAAAAAAGTCTGACGGGGTTATCCTCCGAATCTATTCGTCTTCTCAAAGGTCGCGATGGAAAAGGAGGAAGAGGAGGAGGAGGAGGAGGTAAATTTGGGATTTCTTCGTAAAAACTCGTTGCCTTGACGCTGTGCTCGTTCTCGATGTGTTGGTCCATCAATCGGTATATATCGTCGATATCGCTGGCGTCGGCGTTCACGATGGTAAAATTTGCGGTTTGCATTCGAGAGAGCGCCACGTAAAGATTCGACCCCTTCGTGATAAAATTTTTTTTCTCTTTCACGTCAATGATCGTGTGCACGGACGGTTCGATCGTTCGGCCTTGGATAGAATATATGGTCGACGTCGTTTCCGAAGTGATGGGCAAATAGGCGAATTTGAAATCGCCGTCCTCCGCAGTCTCGTAACCGACGGTTACGTCGTGGTTCGTATCCGACCTTTTAATCGTCACGAATTTTTCGGATATTTTTAAAACGAAGCCGGTGGTGCCGTTGAATACCCTCTCCATCGTTTTTTGGCAAAATACGGTGCGTTTTAATCGAACGTACATGCCGACGAAGAGCGTGATTCCGTTGACGTCGCAATATTCCTTGTTGATGTACCTTTTTAACGAGTAATACCACCGATTCGTCACGCGAAAGCTTTGCAATCTCGCCGTGTTGTATCTACGTTGCAGTCGTAACGTCCGCAAGACGGTATCGAAATCGTGTTTTCTTGCGTCGGAAATCGAATTTAGGGGGTACGACTCTTTCGAGAACGCGACGAATATGGAAAAATGTTTGAAATTGAGTCTCGCCTTATCTAGGCAATCCTGTTGTGAGTCTTCGAAAAGGGCGATATTTACAGCGCCGACCTCATTCGTCGTTTGATTCGTCGAACACAAGAATTTTAACGTTCCTTCCCTCCCTTCGCTATTCGTCATTCGATAAAGAGCGTTGCCCTTGGCGATGTCCAGCTTGCTGTACTCTTTTTTATCGTAGAAGAAGTTGAACACGCGACAATGTTTCCGATAGTCTTTGGCCAGTTCAACTTTTAGGATTTTTCGATTCAAAAAGTGAGAGGATAGCGCGTCCCGAAACGTATTGCGACTAAAGACTTTCCATTCCGGTAAGCAAACTCTGGCGTCGGCGAAGTTGTTCCTTCCCAAATAGGTTAAACCCAACCCGAAGTAAAGACCGTCTATCGAAAAAAACGGGTTTAACCTCTTGAAAGAGTAGATGAACACGATTCGGCATCGCGTTGAAATAAACATTTTGTAATTTAACTTTTCATCAATTTGCTGAAGGTTTCGGAACAAGTTACCACCCCCTCGCGTCATCCTTTCTTCCGTCACCGCTTCGACGTATCGATCCTCTTCGAGTTTTTTCGAAAATTCTTCTTCGTTGACGGCGTCGGCGGCATTATTATTATTATTATTGTTATTATTATTGTGTGGTATTATTATTATTATTATTAGTGTCATTATTATTATTGTGTGTGTGTATTTTCCGGCGTACGGAGGTAACTGGAAAAATATTCGATCCTCGTATCAGCCTCCCTCCGGATCCGCGGTTCGTCAGAAACGCTAATGGGGCCCCCTCTCGCGTACAAATGTCCGCACTCTTCGATAGAAAATTCTATGTTTTTTCGTCCTATTATGTCCTTCATGTAGGTACTGTAGTAGTTTACCACATACCTGTGCCTTTTGCAAAATCGCTCGTATTCGGCCAATCGCACCCTCCGTTCGTGGTAGCTAGCGTTTATCAGTCCCGCGATTATGTGAATAGCTTCCTCACCGAATGCCGCAAAGTCGCCTTCGACCTCGGAGATATCCCCCGTTTCGAAACTTTTATTTTGATTGTTATCGCCGATGAGCAAGATTTTTACGCCTCCGAAGGCGCAAGTGTAATTTTTGTTGACCAAACGAAGAACGCAGTCGATGAACAAAATTTCGCTCGCTTTGCATTGATTAAATTCGTCGATTACCAAAAATTTTATTTTTTTCCAATCGACCACCTTGAACTTGTAACGCTCACCGAATTCGTGTTTGACGGGGTTGACCGGGTAGTCGAACAGAGAATGAAACGTCCCGATAGGAATTTCCGAAAACTCGAAGGCGTTTTCGCCTAAAATATTTCTCAGGACGCTCACGGTCGCGTGAGTTTTGCCCGCTATCAATATTTCGTACGTTTTGATTTTTTGAGCGTCGATCATTTCCGAAAGAATCTTTTTCAATAATTCGGATTTGCCCGCGCCCGGTAAGCCCGTCAAAAGAACGATTTTTGGCGAGTTCGGATCCTTTTTTTCGTTAAAATGATACAAAACTTCCAACAGAGAAACGCACTGCTGAGGGGTCACGACTGACGTCATCTTGTAGTAGATTTTTCGATTACTAATTAGGGAAAAAAACAAAACAATCGCGGGTGTGCGCTACGCGCTCCAGACTATTTTTTTTTTAATATTTTATTATTATTAAAAAAACGATCGAATAAAAAAAATAAAATATCTATTACTAACGCTCTATTCGATTTAAGAAAATTAAACTTTTTTTGGAAAAAAATGAAAATTATGTTTTTAAATAAATAAATTAATAGATTCTGAATTCTCATTTATAAACCCCTCCTACTCCTCCTCCTCCTCTTCGATACGTTTAGCATAATAGCGCAATTTTCTTCAACATGGCGTCGGGCCGATCGAATATCTTTAAGTCGTACTTGTCCGATATCTTGGGACTCGAAAAATCCGAAATTAACGGGAAGAAAGCCATTTATCGAAATTTACGAGCCGAATTCGATAACAAATACGAAGAATCTAAGAAACCCAGCGGAATAGGATGCACGCCATTTTCGAAGCGCGATAAACCCTTTAGCGTTTTATTTAAGGATTGTGAGGAAAAATACGAGGCGAGACTCAATTCTGCAGAATACGATTCAGAAAAAGACGGGTTCGGTTTAAGGGAATTAAAAACCGTCTTTATAAACGATAACTTTGAACGGATTAGAGAGTTCGAACGATTTTTTCGTCTGGGTTTCGACGCTTTTCTCGAACACGAATTGAGTGAAGACGAAAAAAAGCGGTACGATAAGTACTTCGACAACGTTCAAAAAGGCCTCAAAAACGCCACCGAAGACGACGACGATGACGACGACGACGACGAAGAAGAAGAAGAAAAGAAAGAAGAACAAACAGGAGAAGAAGAAGACGCAAAGAAATTAAAGAAAGAGGTGTCAAAAAAGTACCGCAAATTTACTAAAAATATAGAGAAATTACGAGCGAGTGAACGTTCAAATCCTCTGAAGCTTTCGCGCGCCGCCGCCCACGGCGATGATTTCGATCTCGGGTGCGGTTCCTGGAGCGACCTCGAATTTATAAACATTCATGATATTTGGAGTAAACGTATTATATACGTTAAGATGATCGAGACGCCGTACTATCAAATACCGTCCAGGTTCGCGGAAATTAGGAAAGAGAGTAAACGGATTTACTTAGAGCTCGAGCCCGATAAGAATAAAAATCGTAAAATCGCCAAAAAGCCGAAAATGGAAAAGAAACGCGCGAATAAAAAAGACCGCAGTGGCAGTGGCAGCGGCAGCGGCATCCAAAGCGGCGAAGTTTCATTCCTCGAAAGAGAGGATTTCGAAATTGAAGAAGGAGAAGAAGAAAAAGAAAAAGAAGAAGAAGAAGAAGATACTCTTGTTAGAGAAGTTGGTCCGGGTGTGGAAAAACCCGATGCCATTGAATCGAATCAAGGCTTGAAGAAGAAGAAGAAGAGCAATATCGATTCGAATAAGGAACGCGAAGTTGTCGCCGCTTCAAATCCGAGTGTAAATACGCTTAGTGATATAATAAAGGCGCACGGAAGGATAGAGCATCACCAGCGGCAGCAGCAGCAGCAGCAGCAGCAGCAGCAACAATCGTCCGATGCCTCGAAAAGGAAACACCGCGATTTGGTAGAAATTGCTCAAGGTCGCGGCGGTGGAGGCAATGAGAACTCGTCGGAAGAAAATCCACTACCTATAAACAAAAAGAAGAGTGATAGGTTAGAAGGCGAAGAAAAATCGCGAAAACGACATCGATTAATGGACATGCCAGATTTGGAGATGCTGGGAGAAAAAGATATTATTCGTAGCGATAATTTTCCGGAAGATATAAAGGAATCCGATCAAAAGAAGAAAAAACGCGAAGGCGAAGCAAAGAAATCGAAGCAGCCGCAGCAGAAATCGCCTCCTCCAACCCCGGCAGCCAGCTCGTTAAAAAGAAAACACCCCATCGAGGAGATTGAAATCAATTCCAACGACAGCGGCGTCGACAGCGACGAGAAAATTCAACCGGGTTTAAAGAAAAAAAGACGCGATCGGGGAGAAAACGAGAACAAAAAAAAGGAAGAGAAAGCGAATTCGGAAAATGAAAAGCTGACCCTAATTTTAAAAACCCACAAAAAATAATGGGTGAACGTAAATAAAACGTAAATTATTATTATTATTATTATTATTATTATTATTATTATTATTAGATTTTTTAGTAATTAAGTAGCATCGATTTTTTATGTTAAAAAATTATGTTAATAATATGTAAATAAAAGTACTCTTCTTATGAAACATTTTTGTTTAATTTTACACAAACCATAAATTACGATTATCCGTAGCATGAATTCCGACGGGAAGAGGAAATTGGCCCCCGTCAAAAATGACGCAATTTTTTCTCGTAGTAAAAAACTTAGAAGCATGTCATCCTTCGACGAGGACGACGACGACGACGACGGCGACGACGACGAAATATCGGCTCCTATTTTCCCTCCGCACCCCCAGGAGCCCAGTTCGATTTTTTACCCCGAACACGCTTGCAAAGTTTCGACGAGCGAAGATTTCGTAAAGGTCGGGCTGTCCCCCGAAATAAAAAAATTAGCGCCGCACGCTTTGTTCGTTCGTACAAACATCTCCAGTTCCCAGGCGACGGCGGTGTTGCTTATGATGAAACAGTTTTTTCGATATAGAAATATAATCGAAGGGCCATCGCAGCCGCCGCTAGACAATCGAGGGGGGTTCGTCTTAGCGGACGGAACCGGGCTCGGTAAAACCCGAATACTTTCTTCCTTCGTTTATAATTTAACTTCCAGCGGCAGTGCCGGACACGATAGTAGCGCCCGCGGGCCCGAAACGAAACGCGATTACTCCTTTTTGTGGGTAACTTCGAAAACGGAGTTGTTCGATGACATTTTTAACGAATTACGCTCTACTAATGAGGAAATTTATAAAAGAGTGAATATCTATAAAATAAACGAATATATCGATTTAAAATCGCGGCAAGACGACGTTGAAGAAGACGACTACGACGACGGCGACGACGCAGGTGCCGTAGCGACCGCTATAGTCTTGACAACGTATAAATTATTGCAAATTAATTTACCCCATTTCCTCAAACCTTTTTTGAATGAGGAGGAAAAGGAGGGGGAGGAGAAAGGCCGGTCGTTTAAAAAATTCGACGCCGTTTTTTTCGACGAATTTCACGCTATAAGAAACACATCCCCGTACTACGGTAAGACTATAATCGCTGGCAAGCCCGCCCCAATGGATTACGTTCAGTTCGCGAGAAAATTATTTCTCGATAGCGATGAAAACACAGGGTGTTTCTGGAAACGGTTTAATATAGCCGACGCCGGCGACTTTCTCATCAAATTGTACAAAAAATACTCGTTTTGCGTACTCACGAGCGCCACGCCCTTCACGGAGGATGCGAATTTATCGAGCGTGGAATTCTTGGTGGGGAACGCGCTCCTCTTCACCTCGGCGGGGGGGGATCGAGAAGGGATAAAAAGTAGGTTTCAAAAATTAAGCCGATACGTAAACGGTTCCTCGGCAAAGGGATCGATCACCATTTTGGAACCGATTTTGAAAATGCTGTATCACCACGGCTCGTACATTAGCAGGGTGATAAGCATGCGCGGGGTCGGTTGTTTTATGAGAAAATTAAAGTTGGACCCGGGAATACGAATGTGTTTTTCGGAGAGTAATCGATACATCAATTATCTGACCAAGATTCGGCAATCTAACTACCGAGACGAGTGGAAAATTGATTCCCGGGGAAAGGAGCTGGACGCGGCCGTCCCTTCACCGTCGATGACTCTATCACCCTTATTCGACGCTGTAAGTGATAGCGAGGAGCTCGAAAAAAAAATGTTCGTAGACTCCGATGGCGATTCCGTTTATTACGTCGATGTCGAGGTTAGAAACGCTCTAAGCGCTTTCGGGATAGACGAACGAGCTGTCCGACGAAATCGTGAAGAGCTCGAAAAGGCGCGTTCGTTTCTAATATCTAAAAAAAATCTACTTTGGAGGAAATTCAAAGCCGCGATAGTGTTGTTTTATAAAAATTTAATTTTGAATTCGAAATCCAAAGGATGCGTTTCTTACATGCTCAAATTGTTTCGGGCGTTCGCGGAAAAGAACAAGAATATCAAGGTCATTTTCGCAACCTCTATCACCGGAGATAACGCTTTAGTTAATAGTAGCAAAAAAATAACTAATTTGTTCGAAAGAAGGAGAAGAAAAAAGAGGCGACTGCGCGTCACCATCGGCGATCTCGAAGAAGAATCGAGGGTCGAAGACCAATGCGGAACGAACGCGCCTTGTCGAGCTCTTCTCGATTTTGTTGTATCGCTCGTTCGTCGATCCCGAAAGAGCTCAGCGCGTTTTTAATTTCGACATCGACGTAATAAACGGTATCGCCATCGGAGTCTACGAACATTTTCTTCTCGAGCTCCTCGCTGTCGCTTACGGCGTCGAATAGCGACAATGAAGTCGGAGAGGGCGCGGGATCTTCCGTCGCGGAATCCATTTTCCATTTTTCTCGGTAATTGGGTTGCCAAAGCTTAGTCAGGTAATTGATGTATCGATTACTCTCCGAAAAACACATTCGTATTCCCGGGTCCCAGCAATTTTCTCATGAAACAACCGACCCGCGCCTAGCTAATGGAGCCGTGATTGACTACGGCGATCAAATCATTTAGAAAATGGTCATTCGCGAGGGATGTTTACGCTAGCTCGGCGGCCTACTTTTATCCTTCTCGATCCCCGCCGGCGCGTTCCCCCGCAAATTCCGCGCTCGACTAAGTGCGATCCTCCGTGAGCGTGGCGCGGCGCAAACAGTATTACACGATTTGATGAGGAAGTCGCGCGTCGCTGCCGTTTCCGAAACGCCCTGTGTTTTGTCGCTATCGAGAAATAAACACTACTTGTTTTAATCCGACAGGGGGCAATTGCCAGCCCTGCTAGTCTTACCGCCAGTACTGAGGATGTTTCTTGCTGTGTGAGGAATTCGTCAGCGCGCGTCAGTATTTTAGAGCGACCGACCCTCGCTACCTGTTAAAGGTTTGAGAAATGGGCAAATTAATTTGCAATATTATACGTTAATCGAAGACTATAACGTCGCCCGGCACACCGTCGTGCCGTGGAATGGTCTTCTTCAGCATCATGTGATATCGCTGTTGTACTGATGTACTCTTTTATAAGTACCTCATTAGTCGTAATTCGTTAAAACGTCGTCAGTAACTCCGTTTTCGAGATTACCCACAAAGGGTAATCGTTTCGTTCAGTACGGCCTCGCCTGCAGGCCAAATTGCAGGCAGTATTCGGGTTTACCGACCCATTCGTCGCTGAACGAACCCTCGATGTAGCCGGCGGCTCAGCATGTTGCTTCGATCTGTTTCACCTGTCGAAAAGGCACCTGCATCATAAACAGCACCGCCGTCTCGAAAGAGCTGGGTGGCTGAACGGGCAAGCGAGTGCGGCGCTAGGTACATTTCGGGGAACTGGCCATTTTGCTACAGTCTTCGCTCGTCGAAAACCTGGCGTGTTCGAGATGCATCGAACTGAGCTCTGTGCAGAGGAGCCATTATTTCGTCGTCGATGCAAAATAGATAGGCAGAATGAATAAATGCATCGAAGATGACATGCTTCTAAGTTTACTACGAGAAAAATTACGTCGACGAGTGAATCGTCGGGAAGTACAATTTATGGTTTATTAGCAAGTAAACAAAATGACTCATAAGAATGCTGTTCATATTAATACATAATTTTAACATAAAAAAATCGTCTCTAATAAAATCTAATGGCAACAATATTAATAATAATAATAATAATAATATGGTACGTTTTATTTACATTCACCGGTATTTTAATGGGTTAAATTTCCGAATTCGCTTTCTCTTCCTTTTTTTTGTTCTCGTTTTCTCCCCGATCGCGTCTTTTTTTCTTTAAACCCGGTTGAATTTTCTCGTCGCTGTCGACGCCGCTGTCGTTGGAATTGATTTCAATCTCCTCGATGGGGTGTTTTCTTTTTAACGAGCTGGCTGCCGGGGTTGGAGGAGGCGATTTCTGCTGCGGCTGCTTCGATTTCTTTGCTTCGCCTTCGCGTTTTTTCTTCTTTTGATCGGATTCCTTTATATCTTCCGGAAAATTATCGCTACGAATAATATCTTTTTCTCCCAGCATCTCCAAATCTGGCATGTCCATTAATCGATGTCGTTTTCGCGATTTGTCTTCGCTATCTCGCTTATTGACACTGTTTCCGGCAGTTCATGTCCGCGACACTGGCTGGCTGCAAATCGCGGTGTTCGGGCGTCGGACGCTGCGCTGCTATACTGCTGCTTGCCGCTATTCTTTCCGTGCGCCGCTGTATGTCGCAAAGCGCGTTTGCTCGGCGGCATTTGACTTCGCGTTCCTGAATCGTCATTATCTTCTTCTTCTTCGAAGCCCTTGATTCATTCAATGGCATCGGCTGCAGACCCAACTGCAACAGAAGTATCTTCTTCTTCTTCTTCTTTTTCTTTCTTCTTCTCCTTCTTCAGCTGTCTCTCTCGAGAATGGCACTGCTTTGCCACTGCCACACTGCCAGTGTTTGATAGCGTTTATTTTCCATTTCGGCTTTGCTGATTTGTCTTAGCGAGGCTCAGCTGTCAGCCTCTTCCTGAGACCTGGACGGTATTTGTGGTACGGCACGTCTCGATCTTGGCGCCCATATGTACTCCAAATATCATGGTGTTTATGGAAATTCAGTGCGCTCCACTTAGTCGAATCAGTGGTGGCGACTCGGGACTGGCTCATGTATTTCTGCTATTTTAGTGGAGATTTGCGGTGCCACGACACTGCTTGGCGCAATTTCTTTGCTATCCTGTTTAGCTATTTCTTTTCTTCTTCTTCAACTAAGATAGATGGTCGTCGTCTCGTGCGTCTTCTCGGTGGCGTTTTTGGGCGCACGAACGTTGTCGAAACACGCTCGGCTACCGCTTTTTCGTCTTCGCCAAATGTTCGGGAAGCGTCGGGAAACGAACGAAAATCGTTCGACTCTACAATCAGTTCAAAGGGTATCATTTATAAAAGACGTTTTTAATTCCCAAATAACCCATGCTGCAGAGGTAATGCCTCGTATTACATAAATCACTTAAATAAAAGAGCAGCTGAAAGTCGCAGCTTCGTAACGTGCATCTTCGCCAGTTGCTAAACCATTGTTATCGATCGCTCGTAAATTTCGATAACTTCCGTTAATTTCGGTTTCAGATCTAGATGGCTCGGACTGCCGAAACCCGACCTACTTCATTAGCCTCTGTGTTGAAGCGCATGTCGCTCAAACATATCGAAGAAAGGAGTAATTCGTCAGAATTCATTGAGTTTATTTGGTTAATGCATAACTGCCATCTTCTATAGTTTAATTTTCTTAAAATCGATAGGCGTTAGTAACAGATATTTTATTTTTGTTCGATCGTTTTTAATAATAAAATATTAAAGCGGTCTGGAAGCATGGCGCACACCCGCGTTGGCGCGTTTCCTGAAATTGTGTCGAAGAATCTACTGGGCTGACATCGTCGTGACTCGGCAGTGCATTTGGCAGCGCTCGCCAAAAAATCACTGACAGGCCGTCAGGTATTGGCGTCGAAAATGATCGACGTAATCCAAGAGCATTACAGTAATATGATAACGGCTGCTACGCGACCGTGGCATCTATTCGGACACTCAGTGTCAGGAGCGTTTCATTCTGCTCGGCTTTACGATCGGCAATCAAATTCGTGGCGTTGGACTAAAGGTGATTCATTGGAAAAAAGAAATAAAATTTTTATTAATCGACGAACTAATGCAAAACCGAGCAGGAATTTTTGTTCATCGACCTGTAATACTACTAACTGGAAACGTAAATCTTGTTCCCATCGGCGATGCTAACCAAATAAAGTTTCAACGAGTTATCCGAGGTCAGAGCGCTGCATTCGACAATATTCTATGTCGCGGGACTGACAAACGCAGCCTGGCAGGTGGCTGAATTACGACGACTTTACGAAGGCACAGTAATGTGGTAAGCCTGCAGCTACCTACATGAAGGACATAATAGGACGAAAAAACATAGAATTTTCTATCGAAGAGTGCGGACATTTGTACGCGAGAGGGGGCCCCATTAGCGTTTCTGACGAACACCGGGAAAGGCAATACGAAGGATCGAAGTATTTCAGTTACCTCCATGCACCAAAGAATGCTCAACGTAATACAATAATAATAATAATAATGTGTGTGGCTGGCTAATGCGGCAATAATAATAATGCCGCGGCGCAGCCCACGAAGAAAGAGGCACGAGCTCAGTGCGTGAAACGTGGCTGAAGAAAATTGTTGCGAGAACTTGTTCGAAACCTTCGCGAAATGATAATGAGCCACAAGTATTTTTATTTGGCGATGCGTCTCGTATCTATATCGAAGGTTAAACCGTTTTCATCTTTCGGAAAAGTTGAACTGGCCAAAGACTATCGGAAACATTGTCGCGTGTTCAACTTCTTCTACGATAAAAAAGAGTACAGCAAGCTGGACATCGCCAAGGGCAACGCTCTTTATCGAATGACGAATAGCGAAGGGAGGGAAGGAACGTTAAAATTCTTGTGTTCGACGAATCAAACGACGAACGAGGTCGGCGCTGTAAATATCGCCCTTTTCGAAGACTCGCAACGGGATTGCCTAGATAAGGCGAGACTCAATTTCAAACATTTTTCCATATTCGTAGCGTTCTTGAAAGAGTCGTACCCCCTAAATTCGATTTCCGACGCGAGAAAACACGATTTTGATACCGTCTTGCGGACGTTACGACTGCAACGTAGATACAACACGACGAGATTGCAAAGCTTTTGCGTGACGAATCGGTGGTATTACTCGTTAAAAAGGTACATCAACAAGGAATATTGCGACGTCAACGGAATCACGCTCTTCGTCGGCATGTACGTTCGATTAAAACGCACCGTATTTTGCCAAAAAACGATGGAGAGGGTATTCAATGGCACCACCGGCTTCGTTTTAAAAATATCCGAAAAATTCGTGATGTCGTGGATACGGCCACGTCGGTTGGGCTGGGCGACCTGCGCCGCTGTTGCCCCATCGCTCGAGCGACCGCATTCTATCCAGGCCGGCGATCGGCAAAGCATCATGCGATCGTGACGTGAGAAAGAAGAAAATTTTTATCACGAAGGAATGGATCTTTACGTGGCGCTTTCTCGATGCAAACCGCAGAATTACCATCGGTGCCGACTCAGCGTATCGCGATGCTAATACCGGTGATGGTTAGCTACGCGAGAACGACACGGCGTCAACGGTACGATCTCTCGCACCATCGCGGCGACAATCGGAGATATCAGGCACAATAAGTGCTGATTCTATTCACTGTCTTTGAGAATTTAATAAATTGTGTGAGTACCAGTGGAGACGGGCCTGAAACAGATGAAGGAATGAAGGTGCAGATAACGGACATTTTATGTTCTTGTTTGAGCGAATCCCGTACCACTGGCTAAATATACTGCCGCAATTCGTTACGAAAATTCGAACAGCGAAACAGGCATTCGACGGGCTGTATGAAAAACCTCGGTCGCCCCATTGCGGCTATATTTGAAAACGGCGAAGTCCTATAAACGGCGCCACTGGCGGCGAGACGAGAATCGAAAGAGAGCGAAGCGGAGAGGATTCACCGTTGTATTTACGGCGGGCCTTGACAAACTGGTCGGAATTTATAATCATGTACGCGTTTTCACCCAGATGCTCTGCGGCCGAACGTCAGATCCACTGCATTTTACAGGCTGCCACTTTCGGCCTGCCCAGTTCGGTGTGCTGCGCGTGACTGGCGAAAAGTGGCGATCCAGGCTGTACTCCATCGAAGATACTAAATACAAAATCGCTGCCGTCTCACCGCCTGTTGCTGCTGAACTCTGCGCAGTTCAGCCTGTAACGCCAGCTTTCGATCAAATATACCATCGCCATGTAGTGAGCCGTTAATAAGAGAAACCGTTTTGAGCTATTTTTCAGCATAATAAAGGTAAGGTGGGACACCCCGAGCTATAAAGAAGCGCTCACGACGACTGACGACATTTCCGACTGACGTTACGACGACCCAACTATGTTAACGGCAGCGGGCAAGTAAAAATCTCAGTATTTCCGATCCCAGTTGAATTACAACCGCTCAGCGAAAGTTTTTGTCACGAAAGAAGGCAGTGCTACTAACCACGGAGCATTGGCGAAGAATTGAAGAAGAAGAAGAGAAGAGGAAGGAAGAGTAAGGAAGAATATTACAAAAACTAATGAAATTACAATGTCCCGCTCAAATTGACCTTATTGGCAAATGTCAAACAAAATTCAAATCGGGTAACGGCAGGCGCCATATCGTGTACAGAAACTAACTGAAATTTCTCGGTAAATATTCCGACTCGTGCATGAAGAGAATTCGATCGATGGACCATATCAAACGACTACGCTACTATTCGTCGAACAAAACACGAATGTTGATCGGAATATAATGACTCACCGCGTCGAGATACAAGGCCAGCTGAGGCCGTTCGGATGATCGAAACATTAATTCCACGTCTTTGGTGCTGGGACAAAATCGACCGGCGCTCTCGGATGGCTGTTTTAAAGTCGGGTAATTTAAAGTCGATTTGACGAAAAAAGATGGCTGAAACTCCTTCAGGCTGGCGATTGAAGCTGCACGCTCACTCATTTCCGCGACCGTCGAACGCAATAGATGATGATGGTGGCGATCGGCGGCAGCAAGAGCAAGATCATCATCAGCAGCGGCAGCATGTCAGAGGCCGATGCATGGCTGGCTATTCTTCTTCTTCTTCTATTTGGCTATTTTCTATTTCTTCTTCTTCCACCGACTACAAAATGATAAATATGTCGCACATTTAATCAAAAATGTTATAGGCGTTTAAAAATAAGCAAGCAAAAATGGTGTTCATTTTTCACCAAGCTTTATTTTTCATACAACATCAACACAGTAATATTAATAATCAATAATGACAATAATAATGGCAATGGAATTTTAAAATTGCCGCAAACTAAGGATACCAGCGACTTTCACATGCGAACCCTGGAGTAAATTCATCGCCTGTCTGGGAGGCGAAGGTGCGTAAAGGACGACGCAGACCCCTGCGGGTTTGGCAGTGGTGAAAGACGGCGCGTGACTCCGAGCCCGTCGGCGCATCTCGACCAGTTCGGCTAAATGCCCGGTGGCGGCTGCCTAGTCAGCAGGTGACGCTCAGCGCCGCTGTGGAAGCGCAACGCCCGGTATTGGTCTGTTTGAGATCTTTCGGGTGCAGGCGGCATCTTCCCAAACGTGGTGTGAAGCCTTCCCGAAAACATCGAAATAGAATATTACTCGTTCGTTTTGAAAATTTAAGCGATAGACACATTCCGTCAAAAGAAGAGAAAATCTGTTAGTAACTCATTTGGAATTCAAAAATAAGCAAGCGAAATAGTCGCAAAAGATATTTTTATTTTCTCCATTGGTAATCCACCCCACTATAAATCTTCTATCGACCCAAAAAATAAGTAAATCATTTTCTAGTATTAAAGGTTTCGACAATTCGCTGTGTATTATATTAATGTCACTTTACTGCGATGGGGTAAATGAAATTGTGAATACGGAACTTGCCTGATCATGGGGCGGATCTACCTGGCGTCGGCGTAGCTCAGCCAGTATGGTTCGCTCATGGTGCGTTGAGTTGAAAAAAAGGTATTGTTGCGTATTAGCAGATCTACAACGACGTGCAAAATCGTCGGAAATGGAAAGAAACGCTATTCCGGGTGATCGGCACAGAAAGTTGTTTAAAGTACTCGAATGTTCGGTATCGCGTCTCTCGACCGAATCTTCGTACCGAAATCTTATCGGTGATTACGACCAGCGACCGGCAGTTAAAAGTAGTTAATTTTGTCGATTTAAAGCTACTTTGGTATATTGCTGAAGAATCCATATCTCAGAAAATATTTGCGGACCACTACAAACGAAGAGATATTTGTCAGAGAGATACAAATTAATTCAGGAATCTTCGACGATAAACCATCGACATTCGAAGGCACGAAGATCGAAATGAAGACATCGTTTTCAAAGAACGCTTGCTGCTGGAATGAAAAGGCTGCGAATCATGACTATCTTTATAAATGATTCTTTACATCGCGACAGTATAAGCGAGTTTGGGGCTGGCATAACAAATGGGCTCGATCTTTTTTTGGGTGCTTTGGTCCCGACCTCAACGACGAAGAGAGTACCTCATTCGTGTCTACCCTCGTGAAGATTCAGAGGTCCAGTTTCGCGGACGTATCGGAAACACCGGGGAGAGTGTGGTGTCCCGATGGCGCAGGTGCGCGTGACAGGTAACCACATCACGATTTTCTTGATCGCGTACCCGGAGTACTGATAGCGAGGGCCGTCATTTGTTGCGCAACCGGCTATTCATGGAAGTACATGCGTCGCCGGCGAGCAAAATCGTCGAAAAATCGTGAGACACTAATGGATAAAAAATGAAATCGGCGCCATCTGTAACATCGCGCCAGACTCAGCCCCCCATCAAAGACGGACCGAAATAGTATATTTCAGCACGATCGTACGTTAAAACAAATATTTTCACTGAAAAGTATTCGCGTGACGGCGACGATGTGCGTTTAAGGATCCCAGGTCGATATCGCATCGCGCCAGCCTGAATAAAGTAAGCGAAATCTTGGTACGTTCATGAAAGGAACTGAGTAGTGGTCAATACCGCCTGACTACGACTCCTGACCGTCAGATGCGACCTGGCCCGAACAACCTGTTAGCAGCATATTAAATCGACCAGTAAAAATATTTCCAAATGGAATCGGAAAATTTAATCAAACACCTGTTTTTCCTATACGCCCGTCGAGACGAGTTAGAGGAAACGGACGCTGTAAAAAAGGTAACGTTAATAGTTCGCGAATTTATTTGCCGAGTCAAGACGAGTTAGAGGAAACGGAATTTTCGACCATAAAGAGATATTCCGCTACGCGTTTCAACTTTTAACGACGAATAATAATTGGTTAGAAACGCGATTGCGGGATTGCGAAATCCCTTTCGAGCAGGCGTACGAGAGGGTGGTTTCCGAAATAAACGAAGGATTGAAAGAAAGCGCTATCGAGGGGATCGTTGAAACGGTAAAGAATCTCGAGAAAAGAGGGTTTAATCTCCGGGTTCGATGATTTGTATATGCTTCGATCGTATCGGGCATTAAATTTCGGTAACACATTAACAGACTCTTATTTTCGTTTCTTAATTGGCAGTACTATTTTATATTGATAAAAAATCTTTAAACTAAGAAAATCGAGCACGCTAATTGAAATAAAAAAACTAAATAATCTGAGAAAAAAATATATTTTCGCTGACCATAATGTACGTCTCAGGAAAAATAATTGTACAGAGTACAGCCACTATAAAAAGCTGCGGGCGGCGACGCCGATATCTGTGCAAATAGTAAAATCAAGCATGACTGGCGTGTCAAGCACCGACGATGACGCGGGCTGGCTGCGCCATCCGTGAAAGCTACATCTGCTCAGACTGGCTCATGTTTCAGAGAGTAAAAAACATGAGACGTCCTCAGCAGTCCTCGCCGATATGTTCTCGAATGTTAAAAAATGGTAGCTGTGGCGGGAAACACGCAATACCTGGCAGATCAAAACCGCTGCTGAAAATTTTGCTCGATGGAACAAAGCCGAACTCCCCACGAACTAACAAATCTTCTTCGCAGATTTTTGACACGGGCGCGATAGGCTGGTCTTTGGGAACCCCGCCGAAAGGTGGCTGCTGCGGCAGATTCCACGCGGCTGTTTATCTTTTATGCCGAAAGAACAAGCGCAGAAATGGATGGAAGCGAAGACTCGACGACGACATCCCCGTGCGAAAGATGGTGTGGCGAGCCTGGTATTAAACCGTGATGATCCACGATATTTGGATATCTGGAAGACTTTCGAAGATGCGACAATGCGTGTGATACCACGCGATTTAATTAATCAGAGCCATCGAATTCCATCGATGCCAGTTCGACCGTGCGCTTATATAAGCCTCATCATAACTCGGAGAGTGGAAAGCGACATATACGGCAAAATACGAACGGACTAAAAACGATCTTTAATTTTGATCAAAAAAGCAATGAAGATAACCGTAGCTCATTACCATATTTTTGTAATAACTTAATATAATATAATACCAATATAATATAATATAATATAATATAATATAATATAATAAAATGGTTTAAAAAGCTATATTTCCTTTATCTTCTTTTATTTAATACTCCCGCCGCGCCTCGTAGAAAGGCGAATTGATAGAGACCAATATCTCGAAAATAAATTTAAAAAACGACTCAGAGGCTAGCTGGACTCACCCTGCGGCTAGCACGGGTCTGCGTGCTCAGAATCATGTAAGGCAGCATGTACTAAATGTAAAGAAAGTAATATGTCAATCATTTTAGAATTTTATTAAAAAGCGTATAAGAAGACCTTATGTACATAGCGCAGAAAAACAATCTCCCGAAAATGGCGGGGGCATGGTGTCGGTCGGCATCATTCGTCGCACTGCAGCGCCGGGGTCTCGCTACGCGATTGCTGCGCGGCGGCCTGGCCCGTTTAATAGTTAGATGGGCTAAATCGGCGCCATAAATGGGTGATGACCGCCGCTGAAATAGGAAGGTTTTAATCTCCTGCGTTCATCGAGGCAATGACGTGATGATCAACTATTGTACAAAAGTAGTATACTAAC
>JABUQX010136468.1:0-5000 GCA_015478945.1 Trachelipus rathkii
AGAGGAGAGAGAGAGAGAAGAGAGAGAGAGAGAGAAGAGGTATATTATATATTATTATATATATATATATATAATATATATTATATATATATATATTATATGATATATAATATATATATATATATATATATATATATATATATAATATATATATATATATTATATATATTATATATATATATATATATATATATATAGTATAATTAACTTGTTTGACCATGATATTCGGCCTTAACCTTGCCGGATACCCTATACCCAGCCTACACCTAGCCTAAACCCTGCACCTAACCTGACCTTACCTAAACGTACCTACCTAACGCTAATCCTAACGCTACCTAACTAACCTAAACCTACCTAACCTAGCGAACCTACACATAGTCTAGCACTATCTATCTCCTGCACCTAGCCTCCACCCCCGCCTTGACCTCATCCAGGTAACTGATGCCTAGCCTTTGGTAGGTATCTGTGCTAACATGAGGTTATGTAGGAACCTGACCTTAATGGATCTATCCTAACTTATTTCCATCCGTGCACACACACCACACACACACACACACACACACACACACACGCGACGACACACACCACAACACACTTATACTTATAACACATACACAATTACACTTATACCACGTATGAAGTGCCACAACACACACACACCACAGCACACACAACACACACACATTGTACACATTCACTTATGCACTTATACACACATTCACTATGACACTTATAAACACACATTCACTATGACACTTTTACATTTACCCCAATAGACAACTTACATTTACAACTGTATTACAAAAGAGAGGTCACACACACACACACACACACACCCACACATCACACACACACACACACACACACAGACACACATTTCACTATGACACTTATACACACATTCACTATGACACTTATACACACATTCACTATGACACTTACATTTACCCATGGACACTTACATTTACACTTATACACAAGCGGTTACAAACACACACACATACACACACCCACTTACACTTATACCACATTCACTATGGACAACTTAATCACATAGACACTTACATTACATTTACACTTATCACTGGTATAAACAGCACGACCAACCCTTTGGTATTCCCATGGGTCAATTTTAGCCTCTATTTTAAGGCACTTAAAACTTTTTATTAAAAACATATACTTTACAGCCTTAAAGCAGTAAATCAGTAATCAATAGAGGTGTTAACTAACACATAGGGGGGATTAGTATGCTTTTGTTTTACTGTTTTTACTGCTTTAACTCATGTTTTACTGTTTTTAAACTTATATGTTTTTACTGCTTTAATCACATATTTAAATTTACATTACATACCTTAAAGAGTAAATCAGTAAATCAATAGAGGTGTTTCATAGCAACAAGGGGATTTAGTATGCTTTTGTTTAACTGTTTTACTGCTTTAAACTCATGTTTTACTGGCTTTAAACTCATGTTTTAACACTGAATTAACTCATATGTTTTATTAACTGCTTTAAAAACCTCATGGGTTTTTAACTGCTTTAACTCATATGTTTTTTACTGCTTACTCATGTTTTAAACTGCTTAAACTCAATATGTTTAAAAACTGCTTTAAAAACTCACATATTCCATGTAACATTTAACAAAATACCTTGAAGGCAGTAATCAGTAATCAAAGAGGTGTGACTAAACACAAGGGGGATTAGTATGGGCTTATGTTTTACTGCTTTAAACTGGCTTTAAGTCATGTTTTAACTAGCTTTCAACCATTTCTGCTTTTACTGCTTTAAAACTTTCTCTGGCTTTACTGGCTTTTAAACTTTCTGGTGCCTTTTAAACTGTTTAAAACTTTTCTGCCTTTTTACTGCTTTAACTAAACCTCATATATTTTATTAACATTATGTTTTTATTTTGTTTTAATATATTTTTTTTACTTTATTTTTAATATTATTATTTTTTATTTAGTTTTTTATATTATTATTTTATTTTTTTATTATTTTTTTTATTTATTATCTTTTTAGTTGTTTTTACTTCCTGCCTTATTGTTATATTTAGACGACAAAACACACATCACACATACACACACACCACGCACACAAACACAACACTACACTTAACAATATAACACAACCTTCACTATGAACCTTATACACACATGAACTTATGACACTTAATTTTAAACCATAGACACGTTATCATTTACACTTATAACATGCGGTCACACACACATTCACTATGATACTTATACACACATTCACTATGACATTACATTTGCCCAGGAACAATCACTTACATTTTACACTTACACTCACACCACAGATTTTACCTTACACTCAACGATTACTTAACAAACTCACACAGATTTACTTACACTCAACACACACAGATTTACTTACAACACAGATTTACTTACAACTTGCAGCATGCACACACAAACCACAACAAACAGGAGAACAACATCACAAACACACAATACACATGAGCACACTGCAGTTAAAACACATATAACGTATAATTTATTAAAACATTTTATGTTTTTTATTAAGACACGTACATTTATAATTACACACTCTGCATTCAAATATAACTTAAAATTAATTATTTCAAAAAGTTTCTTCAAACTTTTTCTATAATATAAATATCATTATCTTTGAGCAAAGAATTAATTATTAACTGTTAATACCTTTTTTTTGTGTTATAATTTTATAACTTCAAGTTTTAAAATCTTTTACTATTTTATGGATTTAATTAGATAACATATTTTTTACAATACCTTACACAATAAATCAGTAAATCAGTAGGCAGCCCCTAGCACCCCTTACAATCAAGATATGCCACGTTTTGTTCTATTGACATACTGCTTTACATCATCTTTAGCCATGTAATAGGTAAAAATAACAAAATAAGTTTTTCTCTGCTTTAACATAACATGTATTTTATTAAAATCCTTCTAAGTTTTATTTAAAAATAACAATTATTCACTTACATTTATTTTCACTCGATGTTAACTAAAATATTTCAAAGTTTTTTTTTAAATAATCGGGTTTTCTTTATTATTATTATTTATTATCTATTACATTGACAATCCATCACGAGACACACAACAAAACCGCACTCCTACACAGGATACGAAACGTGGAACTTCTCTCTGGTAAATGTGTTGAAATAAATACTTTAGGTCTAAATTTAAGGATAATCCTTTTTGTAACCCCGAGGCGATTTAAGCCTAATTCCAGGTCAAAATATATTTTAAACTGACCTTTTTCTGTAAAATGTGGTGCAATAACTACGTTAGGCCTAATTTTAGGCCTAAATTTAGGATAAGCCTTTTTGTAGACGGGTTAATTTAATCCTAATACCAGGTCAAAGATATTTTATACACTAATTTATTATATTTTTTATAAATATATTTGAAACCGAAACATGCTGGATCGGTAAGATCCTTTAAGCAGGTAAAAGGAAATGTTTTTCCTTACTTGTGATTGGTCGGGGTATCCTAATCTCTATATGACCTCGTATGTGTTTGATCGAGAATTATTTTATCGTCTTTTGAAATTAACGTTGTTCTTTAAACTTGTATTTGAGCAGGTGGTGGGTGTTTTATTATCTTTTAGACACCAAACTCATTTTAAAATCATAGTCTTTTTAGCTGTTAAGCGGTGCACAAGTTTTCTGATTTGTATTAAAAGTGTTTTAATTTTTTTTTAAAACTAAAGTTGTATATCATATTTATAATAATAAATACTTACATTGAGAATATTATTAATTTCACTAAAATAGATAATAATTAATTCACTTAGTTTATAGCTATCCACCATGGCTCAGCATGAGCCCCACCCGCAAAGGCAGCCAACCCCGGCACCCGCAGGTGGTCCAGCCCGCGTCCCCGCCCGCACCGCGTGCGCCGCAGGCGAATATTTCCGCGTTTCCCCATCGGCCGCGGGCGCCCGCAAAGGCGCAATATCTTCGCGACGAATGAATATATATATATATATATATATATATATATATATATATATATAATATATATATATATATATATATATATATATAATATATATATATATTATATATATATATATAAATATATATTATTTAATATATATATATATATATACTATATATTTCCGCACGAATGAAATATATATATATATATATATATTTCATTCGCGCGGAAATATTGCGCCTGCGGGCGCCCGCGGTGGATGGGAACGCGGAAATATTGCGCCTGCGGGCGCACGCGGCGGATGGGAACGCGGAAATATTGCGCCTGCGGGCGCACGCGGTGGGCGGGGACGCGGCTGGACGCACCTGCGGGTGCGGGGTTGGCTGCCTTTGCGGGTGGGGCTCATGCTGAGCCATGGTGGATAGCTTATGAACTAGTGAATTAATTATTATCTATTCTAGTGAAATTAATAATTATTCCTCAATGTAAGTATTTATTATAAATATGATATACACTTAGTAAAAATAAAACACTTTTAATACAATCCGATAACTTGTGCACCGCTTAACAGCTAAAAATGACTATGATTTTAAAATGAGTTGGGTCTAAAAGATAATAAAACACACACCTGCTCAAATACAAGTTTAAAGAACAACGTTAATTTTCAAAAGACGATAAAATAATTCTCGATCAATCACATACGAGGTCATATAGAGATTAGGATTACCCCGACCAATCACAAGTAAGGAAAACATTTCCTTTTTACCTGCTTAAAGGATCTTTCCGATCCAGCATGTTTCGGTTTTCAAATATATTTATAAATAATAAAACAATGATTCTTGTCTATACGTGAATTACCTTTTGACCTGGTAATAGATTAAATTAGCCCGTCTACAAAAGGGCTTATTATCCTAAATTTAGGCCTAATTTTAGGCCTAACGTAGTTATGCACCACATTTTACAGAAAAAGGTCAGTTTAAAATATATTTTGACCTGGAATTAGGCTTAAATCGCCTCGGGTTACAAAAAGGATTATCCTAAATTTAGACCTTAAAGTAG
>JABUQX010136468.1:15000-18599 GCA_015478945.1 Trachelipus rathkii
TAGAAGAAAAAAAAACTCATCAAGTCTCTTAGAAGGACAATCACCATCCAAAAATATTTTGAATTTTAATTCAAGGGTAGAATGAGCTTCACTGCAAAGTAGAGTATAGTGCTTTTTCTTTCTCAGCAACAGAATCTGTGATTCGGTTATTGGTGTACAATGCCTCTAGCAATAAATCAAATCTTTGTTTCCCTTGTTCTGGCTGATGAAAAACTATACTAGGATCCAATGATGAGAGCCATTGGACAGGCTTGTACTTCAGAGGACATCTTTCTAATATCTTTTCTGTCATTTTGATTTGCACAGTCTGGCATTCAAGTTTGTCATGTAAATCTAATGCAAAAAGCTTAGTTGTTGGTTGTAGCAGGCATTTTACTGGACTTAAGAAATCTTTCCATAATATTAAGTACGAGACATTGTAAATCTGTGAACAGAAATGAACCAAGGTTCAGTTTGACGTCCAACCACTGGTCGTTAAAGTTAGTTTTTTTGTTTGAAGTCATTTTATAAATAAATAATAAATACCTTCAACTGCACAAAAATCAAAAATCACTTCGTCAAACCTCAAAAAAAAACACCTCAAAAAGTATAATTCCCTAAAAAGAAAAAGATATAAACAGATTAAGTCATAAGTCATACAGTCTAAAACACATCCATATACCAATCACCTTCAATCGGAAGGATGAACTTGGAACAACTTCTACGAACAGAATAGGAAGAATAGTAGGTAATAGTGAACTAAAAATAGAAAGAAACAGGATAGAAGTAGATTTATGGAATGTCATTCCTCGCCCATCCTTTTCATTCACTTATCAAATACATCTCTCATTCCACAATTATACAGTAAGGAAAAAAAATATATCAAAAATATGTAACTTGGTCCATGGATCATTCTTCATATGTTTGGAAATTTTAAAATTTCCCTGACTTTTTTGGAATTTCCCTGACTTTCAGCATATTTTAAAACGTTTCCCTGACTTTCCCTGACCAATTTTTTTTTCTTACTCTCTACCTTGATATATATATATATATATATATATATATATATATATATATATATATATATATATATATATATATATATATATTCGATATATATATATATATATATATATATATATATATATATATATATATATTTTTTTTTTTTTTTTGAGTCAGTTCCTGTACAGGTGCAGGCACTGCTCACAAAGCTTCCAAACTGGAGAGAGAGAGAGAGAGAGAGAGAGAGAGAGAGAGAGAGAGAGAGAGAGAGAGAGAGAGAGAGAGAGAGAGAGAGAGAGAGAGAGAGTACATGAGAGAGAGAGAGAGAGAGAGAGAGAGAGAGAGAGAGAGAGAGAGAGAGAGAGAGAGAGAGAGAGAGAGAGAGAGAGAGAGAGAGAGAGAGAGAGAGAGAGAGAGAGAGAGAGAGAGAGAGAGAGAGAGAGAGAGAGAGAGAGAGAGAGAGAGAGAGAGAGAGAGAGAGAGAGAGAGAGAGAGAGAGAGAGAGAGAGAGAGAGAGAGAGAGAGAGAGAGAGAGAGAGAGAGAGAGAGAGAGAGAGAGAGAGAGAGAGAGAGAGAGAGAGAGAGAGAGAGAGAGAGAGAGAGAGAGAGAGAGAGAGAGAGAGAGAGGGAGAGTACACGCATACTCGAAGTGTTGAAATTACCTCCCATTTTTAATGGTGCACTTTTCTCTTTTGCGTTCATATTCTTTACACACTCATCCTCCAGGCAACATATTACTAACCACCATTTATCCACATATCATATACACATGATTAAAGTACACACCCCTCTTCTAGATAACACCTTACAGACATCCCTACTACTCATATCCCTGTGTGTGGGGGAGAAAGAATTGCCCACATCGTATGTCCTGCGTGTCGTAGAAGGCGACTAAGGGACGGTGGTAGTTGGGTTGGCTGCCCACTACCACCTATCTCTTGCTAGGAATGCTGATGCACGCCTCGGAGATGGTCGTGATCGCCGTAAACGGCCTTCTAATTTTCGGCGAAATTGTATGAATCGTATGGGTACATGGAATGTCAGAGGAATAAATGTTGAAGAGAAGAGGAGAGAGGTGATGGATGTATTTAGAAAGGGCAAATTTGATTTGCTCGCTGTGACTGAAACAAAAATGAAAGGAAAATGAGTGGTGTGGTGTGAAATATGTGTGTGCTGGTGTGGAAAGGAATGAGAGAGAAGGAGTTGCAATTTTGATGAGTGACTTGTGGTACAAAGCTATGGTAGACTTTGTGTGTGTGAGTCCTAGAATTCTAATGGTTAAATTTAAGTTTGAAAAGGTCAAGGTATGTGTGGTTGTGACATATGGTCCATCTGAGGGAAACGTTGAAGAGAGTACGATTTTTTGGGATAATCTGAATGATGTTCTGGATGGGGTGAGTAGGAGCTTCAGATTGATAGTTTTGGGGGACCTGAATGGTTGGATAGGTGATCAAAAAAGGGATGGTATAACAGGTGGTTTTGGGGTGGCGGGAGAAAATGAGAATGGTAGGAAGGTGATTGATTTCTGTGAGGAGAGAGGTATGTGTGTGTAAGTAATACTTTCTTTAAACACAAGAGTATTCATAAGTATACTAGAATTGGTGTAGGTAGAGATGGTATCGAAGTGAAAAGTATGATTGATTTTGTGTTGGTGAAAGAAGGAGATGTTAAAGTATGTGTTGGATGTTAAATCAGTTAGGGGTTTAGGAATGGGATTATCGGATCATTATGTTGTTCTATGTAAAATTAAGTTAGTGGGGGCTTGGATGGAGAGGAAGGTGATACGAAAGGAAGTAGGTAAAATTAAGAGTGAGAAGTTAAGTGAACAAGACAATAAGGATAAGTATGTAAGAGCGCTCGCTAGTAAAACGGTTGAATGTGAACAAGTTGATACTGAACAAATCTGGGGGCAAATGAAGGAAGCAATTGTTAGTAGTGCAAAGGAAGTGTGTGGATGTGCTAAAGTAGGAAGTAAGAATGTTAACAGTGAATGGTGGAATGAAGAGGTGATGAAAGCGGTTAAAGGTAAAAAAAGAAGCGTGGTTGAATGTACTAAAAGCAAATGATGGGCACTTAAGAATTGGGCAAATGCCCTGGGCATTTATCTGGGCATTTGTCCAATTTGGGCATTTTAGAGGGCATTTATACTTTTAATATATATATACTGTATATATATATATATATATATATATATATATATATATATATATATATATATATATATATATATATATATATATATATATATATATATATATATATATATATATATATATATATAAGGATAAGAATGAGGAGAAGAAGGAATATGTATAGAATAATGAATAGAGATGGTGCTTTCGTAACTGATGAAATGGATGTGAGGAGAGTGTGGAAGAAACATTCGAAAATCTGGCAGTAATGAAGAGGTGATAGTAAATGTGTGAGGGTTTGATGGTGCAAGAAGGAATAGGTATTTTGGGATGAGGTTATTAGTAAGGAGGAGGTAATGGGTAGAGTGAGAAAGTTGAAGAATGGTAAATCTGCAGGTATAGATGAAATTACTAGTGAAATGATCAAGAACGGAGGCGAGATGGTGATTGATTGGATTTGGAAGTTGTGTAACAAAGCATTTA
>JABUQX010136469.1:0-25000 GCA_015478945.1 Trachelipus rathkii
CTTTATTAAAAACATATACTTACATACCTTAAAGCAGTAAATCAGTAATCAATAGAGGTGTTATTACCTAACACCTCAGGGATTAGTATGCTTTTGTTTTACTGCTAATGCTTTAACTTCTGTTTACTGCTGTCCTTTCTGCTTTACTGTTTAATCCTCTGTTTACTGTTTAAACTTTCGTTTACTGTTTTAACTCATATACATTACATAGCAGTAAATCAGTAAATCAATAGAGGTGTTACCTAACAACAAAGGGATTAGTATGCTTTTGCTTTACTGCTTTACCAAGCTTTTAACTCTTTTCTGCTTTACTGGTTTAACTTTCTGCTTTACTGCTTTAACTTTCAGCTTTACTGCTTTAACTCATGCATATTTTATTGTTATTATGTTTTCTTTATATTTTTATTTTTGTTTTAATACTTTTATTTATTATTTATTTTTTTTTTTTAATACTTTTTATTTTTAATTTGTAATGTAATAACACAATACAGAGTTTGTTATATAAACATTTTATTTTAATAAATTGTACGAAATTACAAAACCTTTTATATATATGAGTTTTATGGGAATAAAACTGTGTTTTTTCATTTTTAACGCATTTACTACATAATCAGAAACTATAAAATCATTGACATACAAATCTTAGCATCAAATATTTACAAGTTTATTAAAACATACATTATTTAAAAAACATATATGAAATAAATACAATAGACTCCACATAAATTGGAATATAAGGGTTGAACAGGGTAAGACATAGTTTTTACACAGCTTACATTATTATATTTTAAAAATAAGGTAATATAATGATTATTCAATATAAATTGTAAGTTCAAAGAATCAATTATGTGAACAGTATCGTTTTTTGCTCTATAAACGGAAATCCAATGTCCTGTTGAGGTGATGTAACGAGGCAATGTATTGAATATGAAGCAGGTATCCTTCTCCAACTTTACAGAGTTTATTTCGTTAATAGCGAACACTCCTAAAAAGCGAGGTTCATTTTTAAACACCAATTTTATTTCCTCTTCATTCATCTTTAATAATTCAAAAGTACGTTGCGTACTCGGTCAATTTCAATGAGTTGAGGATGCTCAAGATAGACCACTACAGTGATGGGTGATTGTAGACTTGTAGACTTGATCCAAAAGAGAGACTTAGTCCTAAGGTGCCCTTTTTCAAAATGTTTAAATGATAGGCGTTACAAGCTGAAAGGTCTGCAGTAAGATCATAGGCGTATAAATTACTATTCTTTGCGTATTCTTCAAGATTTAAACCTGTCCCGCTATCATTACATGATACAGTATTGGCTATTAAGTCGTAAAAAGGTCGAGTACAGAGAGATAGGTCTCCGTTGTATAACATTTCATAATCACGTCCGTGAGGCAATCCATTCACATGTAAACTGATACCTCTAAGGCCGAAAGGTGTGAATTTATAGGGTGACTTTTTATAATTCCCGGAGTAGGCTTCATGTTCCACAATTCCTATTATTACTTTCTGTGGTAAATTTCCGTTCACAATGTTATATTGATACTCGATAATCCTTGAGTGAAATTAAATATCTTGGTTTCAACTCTCTTAATAGGGTACTTTGCTGTAGTATTCAAAAGCGAATTTTCAATTTCCAAATGACGCTGTGGTGATAATTTCACTTTTCTGACATAGAGATAAGCCTCCAACAGTTTGAAAACAGGTTCTGGACATACAGCTGTAGCAGTAGGCTTACTTTTTATTTTAAGAGCAAATTTAGGATTTGACCGTGATAAAATGATTCTAGTATCTACAGATGGTAGAATGAATCTTTCTTGAGAGAAGATATCGCCATTTAATCGACCGTAAAATTCATAAGTATTATTTATGACTTTAGCTGCTTTATCTATATGTGCAGCTTCATCTTTGAAGCTATAAAAACCACATGATTTGAGATGAGACTGTTTAGCATCGTCTGAATAATTTAACAAATGTTCTATATAGCTTCTATAAGGATAATTAGCCGCTGATGCACCTAGTGAAGTTCCGTTAAGATAGACTTCAACCTGGGTGAAACATGTATACAGGAAATTTGATTCTGTATATACTATATGGTCATCACCCGTAGGAAGATCTGTACCATCAGGTTTTGTCAATTTCGTTTTTACATATAAAAACACATTAGAGGGGTCTAGGTATTGATCAGAAGTACCTGGAATATTGAACTCTAGAGGAACATCTGTATTGGTAATTGAATGCAGAGGATTAATACTGATAAAGTTGGACTCGCTAACGCTAATCTGTGTAGGGTTCATTGAGAAGAGATCCAATTCACTCTTACAACAATCAGGACTAGAAGGATGAAGGAAATGCATCTTGTATGTGCGAGCGCTGGCCGTATAATGAACATTTTCATGAAAAACCTTACTTATATACACACATCGTATAAAAGTTATCAGTTAGTAATTAAATAGCAAATACATCAATACATTTTTTCTTTAGAGGTTTTTTCCGCTTAGTCTTTTTCTTTATGACAATCTTCTTGATCCCTCGACCTTGTCCTGACATTTTACGTCTTATTTTACGCTTAACATCATCCAACATCTCATCTGAAACATCGGCTATACGTCTTTTTATTTCCTGCAGCAATATCTTGAATAGTATGCAAACCTGTTCTTATAGCTTTTTTACCTATATATTCCCCACCTCTCCTGAGTAGAGGCCTTGCACTTCTCCATAGCTTGGCAAAAAATCCACCAAGGCCATACCCCTCTGCATTTTTGTTCCCCTGAATACCCTTTCTTCGTCCATTATTACAGGAGTATCTTTCTTATACTATCTTTACACTGTGAGAGTATGTTAATGAATGAAAAATATATCTGACTACACCTCTTATATATTCCATTATCCTGTAATTACTGCATCTGCTTCTTTCTAATATGAACTTTGCATAACAATGCGCCGTATGTAAAGGGAAAAGGATTTCCTTCTACATCTTTTATATGCACGCGTACAGAGTCGAAATTTGATCTATTCAGAGGTAGATAATGAACATTAGGAAATGTTATAACTTTACTCTCTTTGGGAAAATATACTACTCTTAATAAAGGAGATTTAGTATTACCTACATATTGATGATCAATTATATTTGTATATACATAAGCCATACCTGGGTGGTTGAGCATCTCGGATGGGGTGCATGTATAATGCAGTACTCGATCTGCTTCATCTTTTTGTTCATGCCGAGTCATGGGGTTATTCTCCACAGATAGTATAACCCTCTTCAACATAGTAGGGATATCATGAAGTATATCCAGCTCACCATACCGTTTACGAATATGTTTACGCTGCCATGGTGAACGTCTGAGAAAAAACATATCACGGTCTCGCAGGTTTACACTTACATTTGATCTTAAAGATATTATTACTTTATCTTCATAGGTACGCATTTCAGTTTTGTATACCAGATCCTTACACATAATGCTCATATCAAAGAGAACGTTTAAATGACTGAAAATAGCAGGCACCGACTTAAAATATGACCTTCGCAAAGTAAATTCTTCAAAGAAGTATTCTTTTGTGCCAATCCTAGACCTAGGCAGATCACGAGTATCTTTCACTTGTAATATAGTTTCAACACATTCTACACTTCTGTACACCACCATCCAGAATAGATTGTGAGGTAAATTTTCTATGTCCGTATTTAATATCATTTCACATAATCCTACTTCGTATGCCTCTCTTTCAAGTTGTATAGGATTCATTAACACAGTTGTAAAATCCGAGAGTTTATTATCAGGATGTAAATCCAAGGAAGCTGAAGACGGCAGAGTTAAATAAAAGTGATCTACACTCTCCATGATTATAATGACAACTGATTAATGATTCTTAACTTCACTTGCTTTTATATAAGTATTAAACTTAGCAGGATATCCCCTCCATTTCACCAGATACTGCTTATTTTTCCCTTTTCCCTCTCGTGGCTAATATATTTTCAATTTTATATTCGTGAGTTACAGGATTGAACCTTACTTTTTGTATTTCTTGTTTATAAAATCCGCCTTTTATCTTTTCACCATTTAAATCTTTCAGATAATATAGCTTTAAACTATCACGACGAAGTGGACGGATATTGTGAACTTTAAAAACTTCCGTAGTCCAACCGGATTCATATCCTTTTCTAAACCTTTCTTCTGTTCGAGAAACTCTTACATAATCGTTTACCTTTATTCCTGAATTATTTATTTTGTTTTCTTTTTCACCCATATGCACTATACGCCCTCTAGTTTTTGACATTTCTAAAGGTGTTGTCTTTATAGTTCTATGGTAAGATCTGTTATAAGAATAAGCTAGATCGTCCAGTATATCAATATATTTAAAAGTATTCATTTTAGTAAAGTACCTATGCATGCGTTCTTTAATAGTACGTTGGACTCTTTCAACTATTGCCGCTTTGTTTACGGAAAATGTATTGTAATAGCTTATACCATACTCCCAAGTCAGCTCCTGAAACTCTCGACCCTTGAATTCCATTCCTGAATCTGTCCAGAATGATTTAGGTGTTCTCCTCTCATCCTCTATAATTTCAAGTACTGCAGTGGCAACTGTAGCTGATCTTTTATCTTTTATCGGCCTCAACCACAAGTATCTAGAGTATACGTCAATTGTAAAAAGTATATATTGAAAACCTTCATTATAAGAGCTGTATTTAATCATTTCCGATAAATCTAACTGCCATATGCTATCGAGCTGCGGAGATATGGTTTTCCGTGTAGGAAATTTTTTTCTTACAGGCTTATGTAGAGTAAATGCCTCTTCACCCTCCAAATATGCTTTTAACTCTTTTTTCTCAATATTAGGATACCTTAAAGCAAACCTAGTGAAGCCCCCAAAACTATTTGGCTCCCTCAGATTGAAGTAATACTTATCAACTACCTCCTTCGCCTCCATGTTGTCTACTGACACACGTGTAAGCGGCTTATATATATATATATATATATATATATATATATATATATATATATATATATATATATATATATATATATATATATATATATATATATATATATATATATATATATATATAAATAATAAAATGTGATATTAGGTCACAAGGGATAAAGAAAGAGAAAAAGATTTAAAATAACATTTATTTATACACAAACATTACAACTAAATAAATATGTGATAATACATAATTACGATTTAATCCAACTATGCCTATTATAAGGTGTTTTTCTTGTTCGTCCTCTGGTAACACGTTTAAATTTATCTGATGCGTAAGAAGTGCCTGATGGACTTGAATCAGGTCTTGGCGTAACGGGAATATTATCTAAGTCTGCTAATCGCGTTGTATTTAAGATTAAACTTCGGGGAAAATTAATAGTCTGAAGTTCTTGTTTGATATCATTCCATCCTTTTACAGGTCCTTTCTTCCAGTTACGTGAGAGATCAGCTATCAAATCCACAATATTTGATCCTTTAACTATTTCATCATCAATTACGATCTGCCCTGCTTCATTCAAAGTTAATTGGTCTTTTAAAATATTATATAAAGCTATTCCTGATTTACGCACTCTAATAGGTAAGCTCTCCTCTAGGATATTTTTAAATTTATCTTCATTTTTCACTTCAAGTTTTACTTCATTAGGAATATCTACATTATCGGCTAGCGGGATACGTAGGGATGGATGTAGGTGCATGTCTTTAAGATCTATCAATTTTTGTATGGCATCTTGGTATAAGAGGCGTTTCTCATGGATGTTAATGTCTGAATTTAATATTCTGTACACTTCTTTCTCGTAATTGGTTATCTGTTCAACTTTAGGATCATATAAGCTTGGAGGTAGAGGCTGCTGAAAAGCTAATGAATCGTTCACAATATAAGGATTCTGTTGGTGCAACTGTTGCTGCTGATGTGAAAGAGGTTGTAATGTCAATGCATTGATTATATCGATATATATATAGTATGGAAATATTAACCAGACAGGACGACAGTAATAACTAGACTAAGATTGAACTGAGGAATGATGAACTGATAGAATCAACTTGAAGACACGCTGTATTATTATACCATTTTTCATACTTATTATGGGCAGTGCGCTACTTATTATGTGGGGACAAATCCACTTAGATATCAGTGGAGCTATAACGGAGAAGAGTAATGGTAGGAATACCCCTCCTCCTCTCTGTAGTAACTTCTTTTTATTTTTCAGATTTTTTATGTTGAGGGAGAGTTTTTTAATGATGTTTCTATAACGGCGTAGCTTTACCTTCTGAGGTTTGTTTAAAGGAACATTTCCTTTTATAAGATTTAAACAGACTTCACATACACACTGGATGGGCTCTCATCCTCACTAATTAGTTTACGTTTTTCAGAAGGTTTCAGCTTTTTAAATTTTTTTATAAGAGGTAAATACTTTGCAACTAGAGCACTCATTATTCAGGTATGTATACAGTTTCTATCTCATAGGGAAGAATGTTAGTACGGAGCAACACTCTGTGCGTGTTTTTGGGGTGAAGTTCACACATCAAATAACCGTGAGGGATCGAAGTAACCTCTTTATATACTTTTAAGAACTCTTTCCTTTGAAAGGGAAACATTTGAGTTGCCAATACATTAATTTGACTCATGTCTCTTCTCTGACCAAACAACAGCAAATACTGTGTGTTTAAAGAAACACTTCGCATATGCTTGCTTTGATGAAAAATATTCTGCGTTATGAAAAACACAGAGATATTTAGATGGTGAGAATAAACTGTGAACGCTTCTGCTATTTCCAAATTCAATTTGTGCATTAAATCATCTAATACAATAATTTTGTGTCCATGTATATTGTCCAGCGATCTAATATCGTATATGCCTTCATGAAATTGAATCACATCTTTATATTCTTTAAATTTTTCCTGATAAACATTATAACACCATATTATTTTTACAGGGGCTTGCTCAAAAATCTCCATTTCCTTTAAAATATTTAATAATAGAAAGGTTTTACCACATCCTGTAGGTCCAGCTACAAGACATGTAGCCGGACTTCGGAACGTAAATTTCTCCACATCCATACTCGTTAAGTGAATAATGAATAATGAGATTAATTAAAGCTGTAAAGCAGTAAAGTACATGGTTTTAATAAAATTTCGTACAATTTTATTAAAATAAAATGTTTATATAACAGAAACTCTGTGTGTGTTTTTATTCTTACATTACAAATTAAAAATAAAAAAGTATTAAAACAAAAATAAAAAGTATTAAAACAAAAATAAAAATATAAAAGAAAACATAATGTTAATAAATATATGAGTTAAAACAGTAAAGCAGAAAGTTAAAGCAGTAAAGCAGAAAGTTAAAGCAGTAAAGCAGTAAAACAAAAGCATACTAATCCCCTAGGTGTTAGGTAATAACACCTCTATTGATTTACTGATTTACTGCTTTAAGGTATGTAATGTATATGAGTTAAAGCAGTAAAGCAGAGAGTTAAAGCAGTAAAGCAGAAAGTTAAAGCAGTAAAGCAGAAAGTTAAAGCAGAAAGTTAAAGCAGTAAAGCAGTAAAACAAAAGCATACTAATCCCCTAGGTGTTAGGTAATAACACCTCTATTGATTTAC
The DNA here is from genome assembly GCA_015478945.1 of Trachelipus rathkii. Taxonomy (NCBI): domain Eukaryota; kingdom Metazoa; phylum Arthropoda; class Malacostraca; order Isopoda; family Trachelipodidae; genus Trachelipus; species Trachelipus rathkii. The sequence continues at coordinate 7,584 of JABUQX010136469.1, forward strand.
TGATTTACTGCTTTAAGGTATGTAAAGTATATGTTTTTAATAAAATTTCGTACAATTGTAGTAAAAATGAATGACTCATAGTATATTTGAAAAGAAATTCTTTGAATAGTTTACATTGATATCATATTTTTCGTTCGCGCGGTAATATTGCGTCTGCGGACGCACGCGGCGGGCGGGTACGCGGCTGCGGGCGCACGCGGCGGCGGAAATATTGCGCCTGCGGGCGCACGCGGCGGGCGGTTTCGCGACGGTGTTCACCTGCGGACGCGGACGCGGACTCGGAAACGTTTGCGGTCACTGTCTCAACTGTGTAACTCTTTAGATATATATTCTGTCATGCTATAAGTGTTATAAAAATACTAACTCGTAGTAGGAAGCATTCTAGCAGATTGTAATGTACACCATTCGATTCCTCATACCTTATTACCTAGGGGTAGACACCCATATTAGGCTATTCTAGGCTCAGGGGAGGCTAGAAAAGGCTTGAAAAAAGTGGCACTCAGTTGGCACTATGTGGCACTCACTTGGCACTATGTGGCACTCACTTGGCACTCATTGGCACTCACTTGGCACTCATTGGCACTCATTGGCACTCACTTGGCACTCACCTGGCACTCACCAGGCACTCATAGAATACTCATAGAACACTAATAGAACATCACTAGATACTCCTTACGGTGATTGGAGACCACCAAAGCTGTACCATCAATATAGGCACCATCAAAGATGAACCGCTAAAGATGACGTCATCAAAGATGAGTCATCAATAATGCCGAGTCATAAAAATTGAGCCATCAAAGTTGTAGGGGACACGTGTAGGCTAGGTATAGGTGTACGCTAGGTGAAGGCTGGGTGGAGTCTAGGTGTAGGTGTAGGTGTAGGCTATGTGAAGGCTGGGGTTAGGTGTAGGTGTAGGCTAGGTGAAGGCGGAGTGGCTAGGTGTAGGTGTAGGCTAGGTGAAGGATGGGTGAGGCTAGGTGCGGGTGTAGGCTAGGTGAAGGCTAGGTGTAGGCTGGGTGTAGGTGTGGAGGATGGGTGTAGGCTATATGGAGGCTGGGGTAGGCTAGGTGTGGGCAAAAATTACCGGGGCAAAAATGACCCATGGTATCTGGCAAGGTCAAGGCCGAAATATCATGGTCAAACAAGGTAAAGACATCAAAAAATAGGGCTAAGCCCCTAAATGAAGATAAAAATACTGGGCCAAAATTGACCCATGGTCGAAAAATAAGACATCAAAAAATAGGGCTAAGCCCCTGACGCAACCGTTTGGCGCAACCCTTCTTCGAAGGGTTGCAAAAATTAGGGTGGCCGAAAAAATTAGGGTTGCCAAAAAATTAGGGTTGCCAAAAAATTAGGGTTGCCAAAAAAATAGGGTTGCCAAAAAATTAGGGTAGCCGAAAAATACGGGCCAAAATGACCCATGGAAGACCGAAGGGTTGGTCGAAAAAAAGGTAAAGTCCCAAAAAGGTAAAGGCCCAAAAAGGTCAAGGTCAGGTAAAAAATTTGGGCTAAAAAAAGGTCAAGGTCAGTCAAGGTCAAGGCCAAAAAAGGTCAAGGTCAGTCAAGGGACAGGTAGGTGGTCAAGGTCATTTTCGTGCAAAATGGTAGTGTTACTACTATCAATAAATAGATTTTGCCTCTCTCTCTCTCTCTCTCTCTCTCTCTCTCTCTCCTCTCTCTCACGCATACTCTCTCTCTCTCTCTCTCTCTCTCTCTCTCTCTCTCTCTCTCTCTCTCTCTCTCTCTCTCTCTCTCTCTCTCTCTCTCTCTCTCTCTCCCCCTGGTAACACTGGGCAACAAAAAAAAATTTTTTTCAAATGTTTTCTTAACTTTTTTAGTGGGAAAAACGAATATGACAAAGAAAAATCTTTATTAGCTCTAGTTTCTGTGATATACAATAGGTGGAAATATGTTATTTTAACGGATTAAGAGAAAACGATACATTTTAATTACATATGCCAACAACATTGAAAGTGCATTTTAAATATTGTTAATGACAGTTACATTCTAAGAGTTCTAAATTGATGGATGAATACCTGGCAGGTGGTTCGGTGTGAAGAGTATCATGTGGTGGCTTCATGAGATCGTTTTCTTTTGGCTTGCCTCTTGTAAGTAGGTTCCAGAGCATCCCTACACACAGACCAGCAGTAATCCGCAAGCATAGCTTCATTCCAACGGCCCTGATATCTTTGTTCCATTACAGAAATATCCTGATGGAATCTTTCTCCGTATTCATCACTGACAGCTCCACAACTAGGAGGGAAAAAGTCTAGGTGGGAGTGGAGAAAATGGATTTTAAGGGACATGTTGCATCCGAGTTGATGGTATTTTTCCAGAAGTACTGTCACCAACTGAGTGTAGTTATCATCTCTTTTGTTGCCTAAGAATCCATGTATAACTCCCTTTAAGGCTTCCCAAGCTTCCTTTTCTTTCCCCTCCAAAACTCGGTCAAACGCAGGATCCTTTACAAGTTGTCGAATTTGTGGCCCAACAAAAATACCTTCCTTAACCTTTGCATCACTCAATCTAGGAAATTTGTCTCGTAAGTACTTAAAGGCCTCTCCTTCCTGGTTCATACCTTTGACAAAATTTTTCATGAGACCCAGCTTTATATGAAGGGGTGGAAGAAGAACATCTTCTAGATCTCCAAGATACTAGGCAGTGGCATTTTTCTTGCTAGAGTCAATATTTTTTGCAGGACAGTCTGCTTGAATGTAATACGCTTTCCTATCCCTACTCTCCAACCTACATAAAAAGCAGCAGTATTTAGTGTACCCCTGTTGCAATCCTAAGAGTACAGCGATGACTTTGGGATCGTCACAGATTTTCCACCTGTGTTCACCATATTTGATTGAGTCGAGGAGGGCTGTCATGTTTGCATAAGTCTCCTTCATGTGAACTGCATGACCAACAGGAATAGAAGGAAGACGGTTGCCGTTGTGTAGTAATACAGCTTTCAAACTAAGCTTGGAGGAGTCTATGAATAGCCTCCATTCAGTTGGATCATGGTTCAAATTCAAACATTTCATCAAGCCATTAACGTCGCAGCAAACAACCAGATTGTTTTTCCTCTCAAAAAAGGGAAGCAGATCCCTCTGACGTTCTCTGTACTGTGAGACCCTGACATCACGTTGGAGAAGATTCCATTGCTGTAGTCTTGACCCTAGAAGTTCTGCCTTCTCCTTTGACAAGTCAAGGTCTCGAATGAGATCACTCAATTCCGCTTGACTCAGTCGGTGCGGTGTATCATCGTTTACCTCAAAATCTGGGTCATGGGATGTGGAAGGCTTGGGTTCTTTCTTCTTCCACATTGTTTTCATTTATTATAATTTGAGGTGGAGTAGGAACTGGTAGACTATCTGAATGTGGAATAGGTCGAATAGCAGATGGAAGATTCGGGTATTCAACTGTTCCTCTTTTCTTCCTTGACAATCCTGCCTTTATAGGTGGAGTCAAGCAGAAGTAGCAGTCATCTGTATGGTTTGTAGGCTCCCGCCAAACCATAGGCACAGCAAAAGCCATACATCGTTTTTTATTTTTCAGCCATTCTCGTAGTATAACTGAACAAGAGTTGCAACATATATGTGGAGCCCATGACTTATCCTGGTCCCCTACCTTCATACTAAAATAATGCTGATAGGCAGTCTTCACAAGAGGCGTCAGATTGCGTTTCTGTGACGAAAATGTTATTTCACCACATATGTAACAAAAATTATTCACTAAATTTACACATTTTCGTGGCATTTTGATATAACAAATTTTACACTTCAAAAGCACTCCAAAACCAGAAATTCTTAAAAAAAAAAAAAAAAAAACATAGACAATATGAAATTCACAGTCACATTAGCAGTTATTATGTTTATAACCTACAAACATCTGGGGAACGTTCTGTTATGTCAGTTGAGAGGTGTGACAACTCCCAAAAACAAAATTTCCCCCATACTACAAATGTAGACTCTAAAAAATTACATGTCACTGTATATCCAAAGCAAGAGCTAATCGATCATTTTTATGGGAATTTTTGAATTCAGCAGGTGGAAAATACATAGGAATATACTAACTTTGAGCCCAAAGCAATTTCATTGTTGGGCGATGATAATTTACTAGTATTGTTCAGAATCATTCTTTTCATTTTTTACTCTATTTCGTTTTATTTTTACATGGAATTGGTTTGAAAATGTGTGTGTGAAATAAAATGCAGTAAAATTAAACATCTGAAAATAAGAAACTAAAATGTCTTGAATTGCATGTAAAGTCACAGAACTGTTTAAAAACTACTTCAAATTTACTGAAACTCAACACATTATTATTGAAATTTTCATTTTTATTTTCTATATTCTTAAGGCTGAAAATATAATAATTTAAGTATCCAGGAATACTTTAGTGCGTTTAACGGCATTTCATTTACTGACACTTATTTTCCAACATTGCAGAAACATCTCAAAAGTCCAAAGATGCGTTGATATTTAAAAAATTCTTTATATCTTCCTTTTTTGCGTTATTTGTTCAAAGAAATGCTATCGTGCACTTCATGAGTCCTTCTTTATTGCTTGTCGCCATTATTAATTTATTTTAATAGAATGAATACTTTTAACAACCTTCTCAAGTATGAAACTATGGAAATATTAAAACTGTGAAAAACAATGAACCCTAAGAAAGGGTTCGAAGCCTTAAGGTTCAATAATGAAAAAAGGATGCAGTGCATAAGAGCTGCCGAAAGAAGTGATCGATTCGTTCTTGTGTTTGTAAAGTGAACTGAAAGGGTATAAAATATATTGAAAGAAAGTCCTCCAGTGTGTGGTTTTGCTGGTTGATCCTCCCACCGGGAGATGTCTGCTATGGCGGAGGCCTTAAAGTATTATACCATTCCAAGGCTATAACATTTTATATCAAAGCAATATTCTCAGTTGATTCACCAATTATGGATATTAGAAAAAGACGCTCAACTGCTGATGCACTTATTATGCCTAATCGAAAAACTTTACAGAAATATAGAAAATAAAGACTCCTCCCTGCTGTTATTATTAGATTTCACAAAAGCTTTTGACATGATTGATCATGATTACAATAAGTAAAAATGAACACAATTGGCTTTGGGGGACAACTTCAATGGTTTAAAACTACTTAAGGAGCAGATCTCAATTACGGTAAACTAAGTGAGAACAAATTCATCACACTTCACATCAACTGGGTACCCCGGGTTCAGTCTTGGGCCGTTCTATTTACTCTAATATACAAATAATTGTTCCTCTCATTGCCGTTTTTCAGTCTCATTCTGCAGATCGATCACCTCCATGCTAATAATGACAAAGATACGAATCTCTATCTCTAAAGCAGAGTAGACACATTAACAAAAATAATTGAATGGATAGTGCTATATAACGCTATCCAATAAATTTAAATAAGACTCTTACTATATTGTTAAGCAACAAACCAGTTAACGATTAAAATATTAAAATTAACCATGTAGAACTGAATAGGCTACAAATGCTAAAATACTGGAATAACAATCGATGAAAATGACTGACATTTAAAGAACATATTAACACCTAGTTAGCAGACTGTCGAGATACAAGTATATAATAATAAAATTAAAATATTACCTCTTTTATTTCTAAAAGAATCAACTCTAAAGCCCAACTGCAGTTATCCCACATTATATTTTATTATATACTGTACTTCTCTAATCTATCAACGAAATCACAAGTAACTCAGTAATTCTCTGTTAATTGTCCTAAAGTAACGATTTATGTCGGTATTCCTCTATTTTGCTACGGGAAATACTAAAGAGATTTGTGTCGGCCATACAAACAGCATTTTTTATTGCAAAAAAAAAACTAAAAAATAATGATATTGTCAGTTTTTAAAGCTAATGTTTCCAAATTTGATAATCAACTTTCTAAAGAGACATTATTTCATAAACAATAGGCGAAAATTAATCTAAATAGCATGCCTCGACATCTTGCTGGCAAATTTGCGTCATATCAAACTCTTATAGGCAAGGTGCGAAGCCTTTAAAATAGTCTCGAATTATTAAATCTACACATAAGTATGTATATTGAAAGTGATCGTTCATTAACTTTTAGGCTGGTATTAACCTCATTTAAACTTTGGTTGTTACAATGAATTGAGCATTTGTCAAAGTTTACGGTCCAATGAAATCATATCTCTTTCATTAAACTTGGATCAGAGCTTCCTCATCAAATAAGAGATAAAAACTTTCTCAATTTGAGTTACTTTTTCTTTGTGAGTAGTATAATTGTCTATTCTGATTGAAAAGGAAGAAATTAACTCTATGCTTATAAAATAGTTTTCTGCTTATGAACTCCATTTTGTTTGACACCGGCTCTGAGGACCTTAAAACTGTTCACTTTATATTATTACATTTTACTTCTCTGTTTTATTAATTTTTCCCAAGTCTGTTTACTTTTTAATATTTTGGAATTTTATTGGAAGTGCATATCGAACCATTAGGGCCATAGGTCCTTTAAATATAAATATAATAATAATAATCAAATATTATATAGTTATTTAACTATTTTACTAATAATTACTGCTATATATCATTTTTTATATACTATATTTAAAATCATATTTCATACATTTATCAAAATTTTTATATATTATATTAATAAACTTTAGGGCTTATCTTGTATAAATATAACACCAATTAGCCCTAATTTACTAAGTATAGTCCACTGAAGATACGCAATTATTTAAAAATAACTTAAATGTAAAGCTGGTAAAAATAGTTTGAAAAATAAATATATAACATTATTTTTTTTAAAACTTAATATCATTTTTTTTGCCCATAATTTAATTAAAAAATATTTAAAATCTGAAAAAAATTAAAATTTTAAATAAAGATATAGAATATTTTAAGTTTCTTGATTAGTAAGCAATTGAGGTAACATAGTTTTTTTAACAACATGCAGATCTTTACACGGGCATTTTTCGAAGATTTTGGTGAAAGAAGAAAAAAAAGTTACATTAATGTTTTTCCTTTTTGTTCCGAATAATTTCCTGAGCCTTAATTTCTGGCTTCTGACTCCTTAGGCTTCTCAACGACCTTGTAATTATTTATTCTTAATAAAGTTAGATTTAAATTTAAGCCTGTTGTCTCTCATAATAAATCTTGAATGTTATTCTAATGGCTTTCAAATTAATTGTGATCATATCACTGTATTTAGCATTAAATTTGAATGTTCTCTGAACAACAATCATATTTTAATTTTTATATGAAACTATTAAAAATAATTCCAACAGTGTGTCTTAAGACACTAATGTTTTGTAACATTTAATTATATATGAGAAAAATTATTGATATAAAAAACACACATTAAAGAACAATCGTCTTATCTTTATATTTTATGTCACTATAATTTAACATTTATAACTATTTAAATATAATACTTATATTTTTAAAATATATATATAAGTATGTACGATATATATTTATTCTCCTAAATTATCAATCATTGATATTATATATATTTGTATTTAAAATTTAATAAAAATGATAGTTTATTTATTATAAATATTAATTGTATTTTCAGCATTTGTAAAAAATAATAAGTTATATGTTTTCTAATTTGATAAATGTACTATGATTCATAATCGACAGTAAAATAAATCTTAAATATTTATATATAATTAATATTTTTATTGATATAAATTTAATATATCATAGTGATCTTAAAATAATTGACGATATATTTATATTGATTTTTATTACGACTTAGCAATTTTAAAATAAACAAAGAGAACGTTATTATATGTGTTACATGTAGCGTGCTTTGTTATCATTACGTCCAAATATTGTCGGTGGAAACTTCATCCGGTGCTAGATTGGTGTGCCGCAAAAAACCCTTGTAGGCTCTTATAGATTACATACAGATTTTCCGCGGATTAGTCCTAGTACTTCCTATTGGGCCCGTAAGAATTATACACACGCCATTGGTTGTATTCCTTTATTCTTGTTTATTAGCAAAGAGATACTTTTCACTTGATCAGGTCGTGAAGAACCTTCCTTGTTGAGGAAGATTGGAACGGATATTTTCATATATACCTAAATTATTTATAAAACCATTATGATATAATATATATTTATGTGTGATTTAAATATTATAATAATTGTATGATTATTTTTTTTATCCTATATATAGTTATTATTATTATACTATATAGTATATATATAGATCTACTTTTGATAATATATAAATGTATATATATATAGTTATATTTCTAATATATATATATTTATTTGAAAAATATTTAGCTAAATATTAATAAAATAGCTAGAAAAAATATATATGATATTATTTTTATATGAAAATTTTATATATATATATATATTATATATATATATAATATTTGTTTTATTATATATTATATTATTATATTATATATAATTATATTAGGTAGAAAATAAGTAATATATATATAATGAATCCGTTAATGGAAAATCCAAAGTATGGTTTTAACTGAACAGTTTCATACTTTCATTTTGTTACAACTATTAAAGATTTTCGCCAGAATTCTCGAAAAATTAAGCTCAGATGTGACTCTTCAGCGACAGACTAAGAAACCTAACTTAAATCTGGTTTCATTAAAATAAATGAAGTAAATTTGACTAGTTTTTTCCTTTTGTGTGATTACGATAAATAAAATCTTTATTATCTAACTTAAACCCATGTATATTTAGTTTACGCTCCCATTGACTAGTAGAATTAAAATTCAACGCCACTCATGCATCAGCACCAAAGCAGCATTCAAAAACTGTTGAACTTTACAAAACATCTCCCTTGAACCACAGGTAAGATTTAATATCTAACCAACCGGAACTCACTAAATCTTTCTTGCTAAGAAAATTTGAACACCTGCTATTATAAATTAAAATAATGAATAACTAACTCAGCGATCATCTTAAAACTTTAACGTTAAAATCTACGTCTCTTCACATATTTGTGTTTTGTAATTAAATATTATATTATATATTTAATTATTATTATAATCGGTAATTATTATATCTTTAAAATTTATTATTGGTATGTTATTTATAATCTCTCCTATTCATTATTATTATTATTATTATTATATTATTATTTATAGATTATTATTTCTGCTATATTTGATAAAATATATATAAAATACTTGTATTTTATTATTATGCTAATTTTTGTTAAAATTATTAGCAATTTTGCTGTTACCCAATTTAATAGACGAAGAGGAAAATGTAAATTAGAATTATTCTCATTATTAAATTAAATTTAGCATTTAGCTTATTACTTTTTTTTTAAAAGCCTATTACGTCTGTGGCATTAAAGTAAGAGACTTACTGCCACCTGTCCATGTTTTTGACAGGTGCATCATTTGAATAAACTTATTTCTTGGCTCATGAACAAGCATAAAATACGAAGATTTATTCTCCAATTCTAAATTTAGTTCCATTATTTAAACAAATTTTGCTCATTCTTTTATTTTATTTATTTATTTACAAAGGATTTACAAAGACAAATAAGAAGAAAAAGGAATATATTAAGGTTGGGATACCTGATATTCTATTATGCTCTCAAGCAGAACTCAAAAGAAATCTTTGTTTGAGTAAGAATAACAAAAAAGGAGCTAAAACCATACTGGTTATATAATTAACCTAACATAACCTAACCTAAAATAAACTGCCATAGGTAGAAAAGGGACTGATTTCACTACACACCCAAACAAAATACACTGAAAACAACGTAAATTTGACTGAATAATTATAACTTCAGAATTATTAGCGTTTTTTATTCAATATTTCTTTAAGACTAGGTTATCAACATCATAGGAACATAGAAAATAAACAGACAGTAAGAAGTCACATGGGTCTATCTAGGCTGTCCCAGTCAAACTTAAATAGCTAATCACCCTTCAAATATTCATACAACAATCCCTAGTGTGTGGTAATTAATATCTTACACAAAGTAAAGAATAATATATGCATCAACTACTACCAAAAGTATTAAATACAAATACTACAATACAAATACAAATAAATAAATTACAAATAAATTACAAGTACTAAATAAGATCATCGTCACCATTAAGAAATGCATTTTAATCTTAGTAAGTAACTAAAAATCCACCAATTTGGCTTATTCATAATAGACCAAATCATGGGCGTAGGCAGGGGGGGGGGCATTTGTCCCCCCTAAATCTTGGCGAAATAAAAAAATGAACCTTATCAATCGATAGATAATGAAGGAGTAATTACTGATTACAAATGTATTATAAACATACATTTTTTCTATAGTTTTAATTAATGTTTTCGTTTTCACATTGGCTTGAAGAACTAGCTGTGTGCTTTTTATACAGCTAGCTTCTTCTGACAGTATTCTCCGCTAGAACTCTCAGTATGTCGATAGCATTTGGCGGCCGCCAAAGCTGCTATATATAATATATATATATATATATATATATATATATATATATATATATATACATAACCATATGTATATATAAAATATATATATAAAAACAACCTTAACCATATATATATATATATATATATATATATATATATATATATATATATATATATATATATCACTAAACTTTTGCGAACCCCCTAAATTAAATCCTGCCTACGCCCATGGAACAAATTATACCCATGTATCTATCTAATCCTCTCTTTAATGCTGAAAGTGGGTCACAATCAACAACATCTTGTAGCAAACCATTCTAACAATTAACAACCCTACTACTGAATGAATATTTTCTTACATGAAGATGGCATGCCTTCTTCTTAACTTTCTTATCATGTCCTCTGGTTTCCCTTCCGTAGTCTACTATAAAGAATTTATTGCTCTCAGTATTATCGAGATATGTAAATATTTTGCAGACTTGTATCATATCCTCCCTAAGAAATAATCTTTTTTTTTACAGAAAACATTCCTAATTCTTTTAGCCTCTCCTCATAGCTATTACCTTCAAAGCCAGAAATTATCCTTGTTACTTTACGTTGCAAACCTTCTAACACATATCTATGTCTTTTCTTAAATAAGATGCCCAAAATTGTGCACAATACTCTAATACAGGTCAAAAATAGCGATTATACAGGTTACTTATAACACCGCCTTGCTATTATTGTAAATAACATTGCGCTTTATTATGCATATAACACCATCTTATTAGCTCCATTTTTTGCTTCCAAACACGGATTAGCCACTTTAGATTATTGCTATTTATAGGGTTGACCACGTACCGGAATTTTGCACAACGCACAGCACCGCACCAGGACACTTGAATTATGTATCGCACCGCACCAAAATGAGCACACCACACACCGCACCCGCTGCATCGGTCAACTCTAATTGCTTATAATGACAAATTTTTTTCTTGGTTCACAGGGTCGAGCCAAACACCATTAATATCGTAGTTAAATCTTTGATCAACAACTTTTATTAGAAACACATATTCAGCGATATAGAAGTGTGTATCTTTAAACTAGTCAAAGTGTATAACCGCTTATAATATACACTAATAATACTTTCAACATTGAAATGACCGAAATATGATGAGCAAAGATCACTAATAGTAAAAAAGAGAAGTCTCGAAAATAAGCTCGTTGGGACTTGGGGAAAAAGAGTCTATAAATTATAGTCAATATTATTTGCCTATGGGGATGGTGTAACGTGAAAATCTGTTCTCACCCTCGAAATCAATGGTTCCGTTCAGTCTCAAGGCAAACTTCTTCTTCTTTCAATATATATATATATATATATATATATATATATATATATATAACTATATATAAATATCTATCTTTAATTATAATATATATATATATATATATATATATATATATATATATATATATATATATATATATATATATAATAACAAATTTTTCTTTATATATATATATATATATATATATATATATATATATATATATATATATATATATATATATATATATATATATATATATATATATATATACTATATATATATATAACAACCTTAGCTCTATATAACATTATAATCAGTTATCTATGTATGTAATATGTATGTAGCCTTATGTATAGCCAGCCAGCAGCACCAATGTGCCTTCACTCAGCTGTCTTCAGCTGCTATCATGCCATAACAACCCAGCCAGCCAGTAGCATATATGTATAATAGTAGTATATATAATATATATATATATATGTATATATAGCTTAGCTCTTCTATGTATACTCCAACTAGCTCAACTGCTCCAACAATATATATATGCCAATAGCAGCAGCCAACAGCCTTAACAATATATATATATATATATGTAATAATATATTCAACAATAACTATGTAGCATATAATATAATATACTTAACATATAACCAATAATATATGTATATATACCAATATATATATATATATATATATATATATAACTACTGTATATATAATAATAATATATATATAGTAACAATAATAATAATATAATATATATATATATATAACCTTATAACTTTATAGCCTACTATATAATATATAATAACCAATAACAATATATATATATATATATATACCTATTTGTGCTGCTATTAGCACAACCTTCACATCCGGTTCTGAGCCCAATATATATATCTATATATATACAATAACTTAACTAATAATATAATAATAACTATAATATATATATATTAACATATATACTAATATGCAACATATATAACATATATATATATAATAATATATAATAACAATAATAACAATAATATATATATATATATATATAATATATATATATATATAATCGTCTCCTTAAGTGGAAAATGGCCAGGACATAGCCAAGACATATAAAGAAATCGGGAATTTAGTAGAAACCTAATAGAAACTGAAAATTAAAAACCGGCAAATGCCGATACACAGAGTTTAAAAGTAAGTTAAAGAATGTATGAAGAATGGGAGAATAAAAAGCGTTGCAGATTTAAGTGGTACTTGAAGACTGGGAACAGAAAGATTGAAAGAGAAATGATGTAACTGTGTTGAAAGATGATGAGTCACATGAGCTCTCAAAGTTAAGGACAACATGCGACCAGAAAGAAGTTCACAATAGTAGTGAATGTTACATTATTATTATTATTATTATTATTATTATTATTATTATTATTATTATTATTATTATTATTATTATTATTATTATTATTATTATTATTATTATTATTATTATTATTATTATTTTTATTTTTATATTATTTATTATATTATTATATTATTATTATTATTATTATGTTTATTATATTTATTATTATTATTATTGATTATTATTATTATTATTATTATTATTATTATTATTATTATTATTATTATTATTATTATTATTATTATTATTATTATTATTATTATTATTATTAAAATATAAGGAGACAGATGAAACAGTTCGACGACTAGAAAGAATTTGGTGGAAAAAAAAAGTAAGAATCGGGGATTAATAAAGAGAAAACCTAGACACAATCCTTTCAATAAGAATTGTTGAGTAGGATCACTCATATTATATATATATATATATATATATGATATATATTATATATAATATTTATATGTAATACATATATATATATATATATATAATATTATATATATATAAGGTATATATAATATAATATATTTCCACCAGAGTTAGGGGAAATTCTCAAGCCGGATTCAATTTAAAGACGACAATCCCCGATAAATGAAGTTTTAAAGTGTGCAGGTCAAGGGTAGTTGGAAATATGAATAAGAGAATTGCTGTCCAAGAACTTTACCTAGTGAGTACATCAAGTTGAGCAAGGCGGGTTAGTCTGAAGTTCTGGGAATCTGAGAATTGGATATAGAAAGTATAAGACTGTGTAGAAAAGCGTGTAGCACGAGCCCTTCTCAATGGAGGAGGTATGCGAGACAGAAGAGCTCAGAAGAACAGTATATCCACTGTAATATAGAATATAGAGAGTGACTTAACAAGGATTGGAGGGAGTTAGTGAGAGCATGAGAGTTGATAAGACGAAAAACTTTAGACTCCGGCTTCTCAAGTAGAGCTGTGTGAGTGCAACCACCCTAGATGGGTGAGACATACCCCCATACAGGGAAAAACGACACTACTATAAAGAGCAATCAGCTGGGGTGACGTGAAGAAATTCTGAAGGTGCCTCAGAAAACCCAACCTCTTAGAAGTTTGTCTGGAGATAGAAGTGAATGTAAGATCACGAGAAAAAGAAACATCAAGAATATTAAAGATATAAGAAGGTTTGAGTTATGTTTCCGAAGATGATATTTTAGTTGTTAAGGAGATTATGTCGAGAAGAAAGATGGAAAAAATACTGAGTTTTTGAGGAATTGAAAAATGACCTTGTTCTCAATGCCTCAATTAGAAATTCGAAAAAGCTGAGATAGTAATTGCTCCATGGCTACCATTCTACCGTCAGCTAATTGCCGTTGGGAGGGACATCTTTCAAAGTGAAGGAGCAATGAAAGGTGGAGTGTTCGGTATAGGAGTGGAATAAGTGATGAAGCAACAGAGAGAAAATCATGAATGAAAAGTAGAAAGAGTTGGGAATAGGGCATAACCATGAGGAAAACAGTCATTTAGAATTTAAAGGATGAGGTGGTTGTCATAACAGCTGCTACAGAACGATCGGAAAGGAAATCAGAGAGAAGGAGAGATACCCTAAGAAGGGTAGTTTAGAAATCAAAGCTTTGTGCCAGACTATCGAAGGCTTGCGATCTGCCTAGCGCCTACAGCAATACAGATTAGCGGGCATTCTGGTTAACAATCGTATATGTGGTTATAATCTTGAATCGCCAAACGGCTGTTGATCCGAAGAATTTCAGAAATTGACGCAAAAGAAGTCTAGCAGTCTGCAGGGCGAGTCGAGAGGGAGGAGATTGGAGATGAATTGGCAGGGAGGGGTATCCGCAAATCTTTCTGTTAAGGGTAGAAGGAGTTCGGTAAAACTGCAATAAGAGGAGAAGTTTAAAGCATAAGAGGGTCGAGAGGGTCCCCTTTTACGAGCCAGGCTAGATGACAGGGGCTGGTCCAAGGGTATCGCAGCCAGAGACAGGAAGCCGAAGTAGGGAGACGTAAGGAACGTCCCAAGCATAGGTGGTAGTAGGGGTATTCGAGTATACTAGTAGGGTGATAGTATAATATAGTTTATCTATATGAGTAGGCTAGTAGCCTTTAGTTATTAGAGTAGTTTAAGTCTATAGTAGTTATATATATTTATATTTATGTTATTTAATATGTTATATATTATTTATTCCTTATATATACTATATCGATATTACTATATCTAGCCTTAACCTATTGTTGTTATGTGTGTTGTATTAAAAGTTTGTCGAAGGATCATTCTTCATTTAAGAAATCACCTAGATAAGAATTCCCCTTATGTTTTTAAGCATGATTTTTTTTGGTTTGATTTTTTTTTTTACTATTGTGACTCTGTCTGACTTTTTTTTTTTTTTTTTTTTTTTTTTCTCTCTTCGGTAAAGTTACTGTTGCGGGATATAACTAAATATCTTGTATTTTAGTAGCAATATGACGATTTTGTTTTAAAACCATATTTGTGCTGAGAATGACGTAACTGTAATCGAACGTTCGATTATTGATAAATTCTTTAAGCGTTGTCATATGATCGATATTCATCTAAAGAATATGAATTCCATAGGAAATAATATATATATATTATATATTTTTATATATAGTAATGTTTTCTTTTACGCTATCTATGCGCTATATATTATGAGTATATATTGTATATTATGTACCTATATATATTATATGAGTATTTATTATTATTAATTATTTATATTATAATTAATATGTATATATATTTATATATATATATTATGTATTTTTTAAAAAGTTCACACCTTCCTCACGGGCATAGCCTAATTCAAGGAGGGGAATTCTCTCGATTGGCTATTCTTGTAGCCTAGGATCCGAAACGCGTGACCTTTTGCCATGCGGAACTCCCGTCGTCTATCGTTTTGAGCATACTGGTAGAAGTGTTATATATTATTTATTTATCTATCCATATTTTTAATATGATACTTTATTATATATATATACATATATCTTATATTACTATATATAGTATTAGTTTATTATATATATATATATATTATATATATTATTAGCTTACTATTTATATATTATATTCTTTCATATATATTACTATGTATTTATTAGTTTGCTCTTCAGTATCTTTTAGGTGGCTTCCTCTCTGCTTGGCTGTTATATATACCTACTTTATACCATATATTAGTCAGTTATTTATTATTTAGTTTATTGTGACTTTTATATTTTTTTGTTTATATATTATATATATTACTACTATTTTAGTATATTTTTTTAGGGCGGTACATATAGGTTTATTATATTCTATATACTTAGTTATTAGTATTCCATTCCGGATATTATTCTTGTTTTTAGTTTTCAATAGTTACTGAACAATAATTTCAGTTTGTTATAATACCATAGGAGAAATATTTCTACTTTTTCTAAGGAGCAGAATTTCAACTGGTTATTTTGGGTACCTATTCTTTATTGAACTGTGGTTAAAGTAACTCCTTATTTTTATTATATTTCTATGATCTCGTTATTTTATTCTCGATGATATTTTATAATACCTTAATTTTTGACACATTTTGGATATTAGTTTTAACTCCTGATCTTACTCTCTTCTGTATAATATTTGTTTTTGTTTTTATTCTATCATATTCTTTTACATGAATATATTTTTATGCTTATGCATTTATACTTATTTTTATTGTTTCTTTTTAATATATTTATATTTGATATCACAGTTATCTATCTATATTATTATATCTCTATTATTTTTTTTCTTTTTTTTTTCCATCTTTATTTTTTTTAATTCTTACTTATTTATATCTTATGTCTTATTATATTTACATATAATATTGTATTTTTATATGTTCTTATTATTATACCTATATTTATATTTTCTTATAACAATTTTTCTAAGTATATATTATTTAATATATAAGCCTATGACAGTTTGCCTTATTTATTTAATTTATAGATGTAATTATCAAGTTGGTGTCGAGTATTATTGTGTTCGCCCTCTATCTATTAGGTTGAACCTCTCTCTCACAACTCTTAATATAGTTTCTGTCATAGATAAGATTTCCATTCGTTGCCTCACAATCATTGTGACGTCATTGTGTTTCATATTGTAATTCGCATTAGTTCCTCCATTTTCATTTAATGGTTCATAATGTGTCCGGATTGAAATTTTCTCATAGTACAAGGATTTCATTTTATTTATTTATTTTATTTTTTTTATTTATTTTTTGGTACTCTTTTTCATCTACGCTATGCAAGTATCAAAGCCATTTCAGCTCTCCTTGCATTGCTCTGCGCTGCTCACCAAGCTGTTTCCGTTCACACACTT
>JABUQX010136469.1:30000-37500 GCA_015478945.1 Trachelipus rathkii
TTTTCTTCATCATTCCATTTAACCCTTTTTTACTGTAAGTTATAGTATTTATTACAAAATCCTCAAAGTCATTATCATTACCAGCTTCGCTACTATTATCATTGCCACTATTATTATTATTACTACTACTACTAATACTACTACCACTATCGCTTTTACTATTATTATTATTATTACTACTACTACTACTACTACTACTACTACTACTACTACTACTACTACTATCATTATTATTATTATTATTATTATTATTATTATTATTATTATTACTTTCATTATTATTATTATTATTATTATTATTATTATTATTATTATCCTCATTATTAATACATTATTATTTATTATTATTATTATTATTATTATTGGCTTAATATATATGTTATTATTATTATTATTATTATTATTATTATTATTTTCGGTTTTATTATTACTATTATTATTGTTATTATTATTATTACTTTCGGTTTTATTATTACTATTATTATTATTATTATTATTTTTATTATTATTATTATAATACTCCAGTAAGTTTTGTTCTTTTAAGGTCCGATTTAAAGGGCTTAACCCTTCCACAATGGAGAGAATTCCATCCACTAAACTCCTCCTCCAGTTGTAACTCCGTCTCCATGGTATTTTGTTTTGGCCACGCCCACTCCCCATCTTCTATACAAGCTAGTTGCAATTCCCCAGTCTCTATAATCTTATCTCTTTCGTTAGCCAATTCTGTTAAAATTATCGCCAATTTATTTTTAGCCTTAGAGACCAATTTAAATTCAACGTCAAAATTTGCAATGGCATTCAATAAATTTAACTCCCGAATGTTATGAACATTTGTGGCACTCTTTTTTGCATAAGCTGTTATTAACCCACTGTTGCTGGTACAAATACTGACTTTCCTATTTGCAATTAAGTAAGCATATTTTTGTAAACTGTTATTGACGCATAAGAGCTCCTTAACCAGCTGTGGTAGGGCCACTTCCGCCTCGGTAAGTATGGTACTGTAAAGAGCGAAAATCTTCGTCTGATTATTTTCTTCTCCCATCAGCGCGCTGGCTATAGTGAACTCACTCACTTTCGTGTATAATAGTAATCAGTTTTTTCATCAGGGAACGACAATAGGGTGGCACTCACCATTGCCGCTTTAGCTTCTTGGAATGCCCGGTCTGCTTCCACTCCCCAGGAAATCCTTTTATTGGAGGCAGGCTTTCCCTTCAACATTTTTGTTAGGGGTTGCAACAATTGGGCCGCTCCGACTATGTTGATTCGGCAGAAGTTATATAGACCGAGGAATGCTCTAAGTTGTTTGATATTTGTTGGCTTTGCAACATTCACCACTGCATCGATTTTCTCCTTACTAGGCCTAATTCCCTTCTCGCTAATATTGAAACCTAGAAAATCTGTTTCTCCGACTGCAAGTACACATTTTTTTGGGTTCATATAAATTTTCATATACTTTAATCTCTCTAAAACTTTCTCCAACATTGCAACATGTTCTTCAAGAGTCGAACTGGCAATTAAAATGTCATCTAAATAAACAAAAACATTCCTTAAATCTCCAAGCAAGATTGACATGAAGCGCTGGAAGGCACTAGAAGAACACTTATGTCCTTGTATTAAATAGTTAAAACTGTAGTTACCAAAAGGACAAGTAATAGTGAAATATTTCTTTGTTTCCTCGCTGATCGGCACGTTATAGTAAGCTTGCCGAACGTCTAGCCGTGTTATCAACTTGCAATGTTGCAATTGCAGTAAGATATCTTTAATCTTAGGCAGAGTAAAATTGTCAGAGGTTGATCTCTGGTTCAATAATCTCAAATCAACGACTAAACGAACTCTGCCATCCGGCTTTGGCAAAAAACTAGTTGGGAATCCCCAATCGCTTCTCCCCCTCGAAATGACCCCCGCGTCCAATAATTTATTGATTTCCTTCTTGGCCTTTTCAAAAAGATGCGGTGCTATACTTCTACTCCTTAGCTGTATCGGCGTGCCTTTGATCTCTACATGGTATGGGTAATTTGCCGCCAACTCGCATAAAATCTCTTCTTTTAAGGGGCACTCTTCTCTCTCCCATCCCCCCTCCTCACCATAACCTTCTTCACAACCCCCTCCCCATAGTACAATCTCTACCCCCTCACCTCTGCCCCCTCCCTATAGTTTCATTGGCGTCGGGTTGTGTAGCAAAACAGGAAAAATTGAACTATAGCTGATAAAATAAGCCCCCGCCTCCCCTTTTCTTCTAACTTGTACAGATAAAGCGCCATCTTTTGAGTTGATCATTCTTTAAATTTAAATTAGGTGCTTTATAAGGATTTAAGAATAAGACTTGATACTTCCTAATTAAATTATTAACTAATTCGTATTCGCAAAGCGGTATATTTAAAGAGACAGCGGCTAGAGGGAAGATAGAATTTCGAACATGCTCCGAAAAATCAAAAGCCTCATTACTAAGAGAAATACTACGTTTCGTGCTGGGATCTAATAAATAATGGCACCTAAAGTCAATAATGAACCCGTGTTTTTTGAGAAAGGGCATGCCGAGAACATTAAATTTGATATCTGCCGCATATGCATGCACATTGTAAAGTCTATCTAACCCCAAATCAATTTTGATTACCCTTTTATCATAAATGTTCATGCAGCCCCCATTTGCGGCCCTGGCACTGCCAATCGGGGCCCCCTCCTTATCTAATTCAGAAGCACTCATAAGGTTGAGGCAACTCCCACAGTCTAGTAAATAGGATTCATTGCTAGTTTTATCCGAAATGTAATATAGTTTATCAAAAATTATATCTCTAACAGCTGCAACGATTTCAGTAGAGTTGCCAGAAACTTCCACTACAGTATTACCAGATAAGTCACATGCATTATTTCTTAAAATTAATGATCCCTCATGCTTATCGGAAGGAGAAGAACCTCCTTCATCCCTAAAGCTAATACAATTCATTTTCAGAAAGGGAATTTCGCCCCCTTCATTAATTACAAATTCATTTTTATCATTATTTTTATCAACAAGTATGGAGTCACAAGTCTGAATCGCCTCCATCCCCGCCTTCTCCCCAGTGATCAAAGTGGGGGAGCAGGTCGACTCCGAGGGGTTCACAAGTCTATTGCTTTCAAAGTAATTATAAGAATTTACAAAACCGTTATTGCCATCATTATGGCTATCATTTCTAATTCTACAATCACTACTATTATTATTGTCATTATTGTTATTAATCTCATCATGCATTGAGTTACAATTAAAAGTTGAAGATGACTCTACCCCTACTGACTTCTTCATGGTTGACTCGTGTGGGGAAGAGGTTGACTCACTAGAAGCCCCTCTCTCAGCCATTTGAGTCATCGTTTCACCGTCAAAATTTTCGATTTCAGATGCATTGTTAATTACCCGCTCCTGCCTCTGATTATTTTCACAAGTAAAATTTCTATTCCATTTAAATCTATTAATATAATTAACATTTCCATCATACCCACGATTAACATAATTGCAATTATTACTAAAATATCTATTACTATTATGGCCAGTAAAATTTGCATACCCATTATTATTCCAAAAATTATTATAATCAACACGTGCATCATTATCATAACCATTACTGCTATAATTAATATTTTCATTACCATGGTGATTATTATTATAAAAATTGTCCCTATCATAGTTACTGTAATTTCTATTATTATAATTATGACTATAATTTCTACCGTTATTATGACTATCATTATAATGATGCCTTCTACTATAGTTAAAATTAATATTTCCCCGCCCAAAATTAGACTTATTCATACAAAAGTTGCAGGGTAAACAATCACAAGGGTCTCTACTTACAAAGCGTGAACTTGTTTTTACCCTCACCTGGCCTGGGTCTCACAGGTAACCTCTCCATGGTTCAAATAATTTGGGAGTTTCCATGCCGAGAGGAGAGAAGAGGGGTTCGCGGGAGGTTGTATCAGAGGTACATTGGGCAATATCGACCTTCACACCTAAATGAACGGTGCAAGAATTTTCTATGGAACCTACAAAGACCTTCTGTACTTGGGCCAGCTGCAACGTTGTTATAAGCTGATCGGTTGAAGCCTCTTTCTCTTGAACCCTGATTATTGCTGGGGGTGGGGGAATTCTTCGCATTCTGACACATTGTCTTAGCGAGCTCTATGACGCTCTTGGCGAGTGATCTCATTTCTTCAGCTGACTTTTCATGAGAGAATATCAGTCGACTTATCTCCCTCTCTTGGGCTGAAGTCTCTCTGTTGGGTGGCTTGGTGACTTTCTCTTCTGCTGGTCGTACGGCGTTCACAGGCTGCCATTCGGTTCTCCCCCCGGATTGGCGAGCACCGTTTTGGGAAAAAAATTTGTTAAAAATGTCGTCGGCAATTTCAATTAATTCCTCAAAATCATGGTTCTTCTCTGTCGTCATGAGGGAGATCTGTAATTGCTTAGGCAATCGTAAGAGAAAGAGTTCTCTAATAAATTTTGCATCGTTGCCCGTTATCGAATCGAAAGTGGATAATCCGAGCATTTCTTTTATTCTAACTGCATAATCGGATGGGAGCTCTCCCTCCTTCATTCCTGATTGAAAGACTTCTTCTATCTGCGTTCTTAGCGATGGTGCATAGAGTTTTTCTATTACCTTTACTAGTTTAGTATAGCAATCGTCTTTTAGGGGAAGTTTCAACGAATTTGTAATCTTGCTTGGTAATTTTGATGCCAAAAGTCTTACCCTCTCCCTTTGATCGATGATTTCATTAAGGTTAAAGATCATTGTCGTTTGCCGAATCCACTCTAAGGCATTGAATTCGTTGAAGGGGGGAGAGGGGGAGATTCTTCTTTCTTCCTTTTCTCCCTAAGAGAGTGGGGGAAGGGTGACTCTTCACCAGGTTTGCTGCTTCATGCTCTCCTTGGATCTCGCTGTCCGATTCTGTCTCGTATTGTGATGCGTCACCTTCTTCATTTACTCCTTCGGTCGAGGGGACTTCTGGGGGAGTGTGATGGGGTCTTGACGATTGAGACCAGTCTAATAACTACGTTGTTCTTCTTCGTTGAACTCCTGATGACTTTCTTTTAAACTCGAACCTTAACGGTTTTTTTTTTTTTTGGTTAGGGAAAAGTTTTGCTTTTTCGGGGAATTTGAACTTTCTTTTTTGTGTTGTTTTTTGTGTGTGTTTGTGTTTTGAATTGGCACTTTTTTTCACTTCACTGTCTTAATTAGGCACTGTTTGAATTAATTCACTGTTTGACACTCTTCAGATCAGTTAGGTATGGGAGTTCAACGTCACTCTGGAAAGGTTACCATTTCTTTGCATTAATCAGGTAGTAAATAATAGTATCAATGGTTAAAAGTTAACACAATGGGCCAGTTCACAGTTATTAATAATATTGGTGAAGGTTAACATCATAATTTTTATAATCAAAACACAATTTTCCGGCCTTTTAACAAGCCGACACTCAATACGACCTCTCTTCTTATGACTTGAGATCTTACTGCCCTTGCCTTCCCTCAAATGCCAGGCATTCTCGGGTAGCATTTTGCAGTGACTCATTTTTACAACAATGGAGTCATTCGGTAGAGTCGTTAAATATTTTTCTTACATAATAAAATAATAATTAAAATTTAATGTACGGATGCATATATCAAGTATACATAGTTATTATATATAGTAAGGGTAGAGAAACCTGCCCTTACATATATATATATATATATATATATATATATATATATATATATATATATATATATATATATATATATATATATATATATATATATATATATATATATATATATATATATATATATATATATATATATATATATATAATTATGGATGTTTCCACATATTGCTTCCACGAAAAATAAGAAAATCAAACCACTTTTTTCTGAGCATCTTGAAGTAATGGAAGAAAATATTAATCAATATTTTCCAAATATAAGCACAGAAGATTATGTTTGTTTGAGAAACCTATTTTTAGCACCTGTATCAAATCAAACCCTACTTCCTTCAATCTTAAGGAGGAAGAAGAATTAATCGATATACGCACCATGGAACTCTGAATTTTAAGTAAATGAAAGTACCTCTTGACGAATTCTGGATAGATATTCGCAACGAATACCCTTATGTAGCTTCAAAGTCTATGGCGATCCTATTGCAGTTTTCTACATCTTATCAGTGCGAATTGTATTTTCTGTGCTCGCTAACGTAAAAACTAACAAAAGGGAAAGGTTACAAATGGTTGAAGAAGAAATGAGAGTGTATTTGACCAATACGCAGTTAATATCAAGATCTACGAATAACATTAAGCCGTAGTATATCATTAATTAAGATGCGCAGATTAATTTCATTTATTTATTGCAAGGGTAATGATCTAAATTTGTTGTATATTATAGTATTGTGTATTACTTGCAGTCTTGAATTCATTAAATGTTTATTTATAACTTTATTTTCTTTACATTACGAGAGGTAATCAGTACTTGAGCAAAGGGTAATGTACTATTATAATGTCAATTTCCCATTGACAAAAGATTTTTGGGAAGGAGTTCTAAACAAAACTGGCAATGGGTGCCTAAAATAAGATATATGACCTGAGTGTATGTGCAATCACTATAAATAAGTTTGCAAAACACGGACATCATTTCAACAGGCTTCAATCACAGATTAGTCAACTTCTGATGAAGTTTGTGAAAAAAATAGATGCATTTTAAAAATTGTAAAGTAAATTTTAAGATTTACAAATAATCGAAACCTGTATACTCATATTTTAACGACTAAGTTATATATATATATATATATATATATATATATATATATATATATATATATATATATATATATATATATATATATATATATATATATATATATATATTTTATAAATATATGAGTAAATATTCTAGAAATATTGAATTATAGAAAAATAGATTATATTATATATATATATATATATATATTAATATAGATATATATATATATATATATATATATATATATAATATATATACTAATAACTTTCTTCTCTCTAACTCTTTCTTTCTTAATATATCATTATAATATATATTATTATATATTATATCATCTATAATATATATATATATATATATATATATATATATATCTATTATTATTATAATAATATATATATATATATATATATATATATATATATATATTATTGTTTTACCGACTAGTTTCGGGTGAATTAAACGTCTACCCATTATCTAGGCTTAGATTATACCACGGTAAAATTATACTGAGAAATATAACAAAATTTTAAATAAATAATAAAAAAAATTACATAAAAGTTATGTATAAATAAATTAGAAGAAAATCAATATTAGAAAATATTTAGTAAATAGTACCACTAAGGGACAAAACTCTACTTCAG
Organism: Trachelipus rathkii; assembly: GCA_015478945.1. Classification (NCBI taxonomy): domain Eukaryota; kingdom Metazoa; phylum Arthropoda; class Malacostraca; order Isopoda; family Trachelipodidae; genus Trachelipus; species Trachelipus rathkii. The sequence continues at coordinate 37,379 of JABUQX010136469.1, forward strand.
TATTAAAATATTTTCAGTATGTAAATTTTCATTCAACTTTGGAGCGTGGTTCCAAATATATAAGAATTCTAAAGAATGGAGGTCAGGTTCTCTTTCAAAGTCCAAAATATTTAAATTTGAAT
>JABUQX010136469.1:40000-41287 GCA_015478945.1 Trachelipus rathkii
ATAGTAGATAATGCAGGCTGAAAAATAAAGGGGAGTACACCAAAAGCATTTAATACAACGCCACTTCATAAACATATGGAAAATCGTCACCGAAGAGAATATCTGGAAGTCAAAAATTTGGATAGTAAAGAGAGTCCTGCATTTTTAGAACAGGGACCAGCTCCAAAATAGCAGAAGATCCAAGCCATGAAGTAAGTGAGTCAGGAAAATTTCTCCCAAAATTTTTGCATATTCCCCAAATCCAGGCAATTCATCAGAAAATAATGAATTTTATTGCAATGAGTAACCAGCCATTCACAATCATTAAAACTTATTGCCCATCTTCAACCAAAATAACTTATTTCTAGTAGAAAATATTTTGTAGAGATGTTACCAACTTCTTACAGTAAATGAATCCAGTATCGAAGAACTGTCTGGACGATGGGTATCAATTACTACAGATATACTGGGCAGCTAAATATTCAAACGAGTCATTTATTTCTTTAACTGCTCAGTAGCTTACAAGCGAGTTTGAAAAAATGGGCTGTGTACTCCATTGCAATATACATATAATTTTGGAAATTAAATTTGAATTTAATGAGAAAATCTTATTATCTTGAGGTATTGAGTAAACTTTATTTAAATAATACTGTAGGTATAAGCAATACAATGTGTCTGAATGCAACACAAGGCTATTATTATATTTTGTTAAAAGATGGGCTATGGGTTATGTAAAATAAATCCCTTCCAGCAAATTTTTTCTCAGAAGTAGATAATGTCAAATTCCGGCATACCTCTAATATATATATATATATATATATATATATATATATATATATATAGACATATATATATATATATATATATATATATATATATATATATATATATATATATATATATATATATATATATATATATATATATATATATATATATATATATATATATATCTTTACTCTTACTATATTTTTTTATATATATATATATATATATATATATATATATATATATATATATATATATATATATATTCAGTATTTGCAAAGCCGTGTGTACGTACGAGCCTCTTCTAGGTTTAAGTTTTTTTTTATTTTGTATTTCAAGTTAATTGGAATTCTGAAATGTTGAGGCCCTAGCCAAGCTATGGGAAGCTATAGACTGCATTGTGAGTGGATCTATTTATTATGATTATTATTATTATTATTATTATTATTATTGTATTATTATTATTATTATTATTATTGACAATAAACATTATTATTATTATTATTATTATTATTATTAATGTGTGTTATTATTATTTAT
>JABUQX010136470.1:0-2500 GCA_015478945.1 Trachelipus rathkii
TATTTTGGTAATAGTAGCACAGAGGGGCTTCACCCTCGATTTTTATAAAAATCACACATATACTCATAAAAAATAATAATGAAGAATAATGAAACAAAAAATTGGGTACTCTTTTAGAAAGTTACAGCCTCTCAATTATAAAAAATCCCCATAACTTTTCATTTTTGAATCATCCAGCGTTAGGTCTCATTTCAGGCCATCGGTTCAGCGTATGACGCTTTTGAGTTGTTTTACACGTCTTGTGTTATTATACAAATTATCTATTATAACCTATACTATGAATGGTACCTTAAAACGCATGTGTCTTTTTAGAAGAAATAGCACTATAAGATTTTATTTCATAACTTTGAGAAGGTTCATATATAACTTTTTTCCTAAAGACTTTAAATATCAGTTTCATTTTTTTTATAAAGCTTTACATTATTATTTTATTTGAATGATATTAATATTTATTTTATTTTATATTATACAATTGATATATAGATAAGCTCTTATTAATTACATGCCATATTATTTATATTTCAATATAAAATGTTTTTTTTTTTTTTATTTATTTATATATTAATATATAATACCTATGTTATATTGTCTGAATAGGATCATTTGGAACATCGACACTCCTAACCTGTTTCATGTTATAACTCACAAAGTATTTGGTGTAGAATGATGATTTTTTATTTTATATTTTGAATGTTGGATGCGGTTTCTGTATTTAATCTGATAAATATAAGCTACTTGCTTTAACTTAGGTTTTATCCTTGGAAATGTAAATATTTGGGAATGCTTCGACCACAAAAAAGTCCCCATATTCACATATTGGGCAGAGAATTTTCTAAAGTATATATAATATAATAAAATTGGTCAATATTTTGTCGCTTCGCTATGTATCAGGATAAAAAAACCACTAATAGCGAAATTTTTATATTGAGTATTATTACGAAGTATACTAAAAGTGTTAATAATAGTAGGTGGTTGGTAATTTTGGAACTAACATGTATGGATAAAATTTGCACCTACTAGGAAAAATGTTGATCAGAAATAATAACATAACTAGCACATAATTTGGCATTAAAGAATGATAAGAAATTTATTATTAATTCTTACTAATATTGTTTTCTAACTATTTAAGTTATTTATTCTTATTACCCAACCTTTTGAAGTGGTTTAGATTTTTCTTCACAATTCATTGTATTAGACACTACTGGGGAAGAGAAAATATGAAATTGTAACGAGACTCACAGAAGTAGCTAGAAATACCGACAACAACATCTACAGTTTATAAAAAAGATACTTCACGTGCCTTCTTCCTAACTTTTCCTTTTTTCCACTTAATTCATGCCTGTGAGAGTTGATTTTGTGTGAACAACAAAAAATATAAATATATATGTATCCATAACCTGAGCCGGTAGAGAGGGAGCAGAGGTAATTTATATGTCTAGAAGGCCTATATATAGGGCTGCTCTTAAATTTAGCCGGGGCCGCGGGGTATAGACTTAATAGAATAATATTAGTAAGTCAAAAACACTGAAAGTCTTAAAACTTAAGATGAAAATTAAAATTATCCTTTTACTGATGGGTAATATATTTTAATTATAAAAAAGGATACATATTAATTATATAATTCAATTAACTAAATATTTTCGAAAGAAATTTTTAGAAAATAATAGATTTTCTAGAAGAATAAGTTGTAATTATATATATATATATAATATATACGTATATATAATATATATTATAATAATAATTAATATTATATATATATATATTATATATATATATATATATATTATATATATATTATATATATATTATAATTAATATATATATATATATATATATATATTATTATATAATATTTATAATATATTATATATATTTATTATTATATATATATATATATATTTCTTATAATAAACTTATTAAATAATAATCTAAATACATATATATATATATATATATATCAGCTTATTGGTATAGGCAAAATTCTCATTCTCCTATCACTCGCTAATTTATTCAGCTAGAAATCGTTGAAAGGAGACTCTTCGACGAGCAAAAAGCGGGCTTTCATCAAACGAAAGTGCGCTACCCTCCCTTGGTATCTTCTCCTAACTGATTAAAACTTTCCTGTGTCGCCTTCCTTTTGACCAAATAATCAATCTCTTATTATATTTCTCACTGTATTATCATGCCTTTCCTCTCTTTTCCGATCTGTTTAATGGCTCTGTTTTGCTAATTTTCCTACAGTCGTATATTCACACATGCCAATCTCTTTCGGTGCTAGCTATTTATTTCTCTCTAAAGTTCACCAAACATCCTGGACGATTCTAGGAATGTAAGCCTCCAACTCCATCCACTATTATCTCCATTCAGTTGTCCTATGATCCTTTAGCTCTGTGATTAAGCATATTGACTTCGGGTGATGGGCTCCTGAGATCTATGAACGTTAGGAAGACGGGGTGGCCAAGATGGCATTCCTCCCCGAGTTGTTTGAGACGGGATG
>JABUQX010136470.1:7500-25000 GCA_015478945.1 Trachelipus rathkii
GACATTCCGTTTTACTGACTCAATTCACTTTTTCTTCGATCTCCCAGCAGGCTCGGTTTTCAACACTCGCCACTGTATACATCTGCCCTTAAAAACGACTATCATGTCATCCTATTCCACATGACCCAAAACATCTCAACATACTTTCATTTATTCTCTCGTTTCCCCTTTCTTCACACCACACATATCTCTAATATGTTCATGGTCCTCATTTTAATCAATTCTTCTCACCCTAGCATGCCCTAAGATTGTCCATCTGTAACACATTCAACTTTAGATCTGTACTTCTTATTCCCAGACCATAGTCTCACTACTATAAGCAATAACACAGGTAACACATAACCGTTATGTAAGACCCTAGCAGCACTAAAGACTTAGTCCGTTCATTCACCAACAATTTAAGTTAGCACCAGCCACCTTCCGCATTCACAACTTCCTCCTAAACCTGATCACCTTCCCTCTCATACCAACATATACCTAAATATTTAAACTCAGACTTGTTCCAGCTGTTCACCATCTAACATAACTTAACACTGAGGACTGTCCTCACTCACAACCATAACCTAACTCTTATTCCTACGTTTACTTTCAAACCACTCCTTTTAACACACCCTGCCAAAATCTCTCTACCAATCCTCTCAAACTCTCTTCAGATCGCCACACAAAACAAAATCATCTGCATATAATAGGTAGGGCACCTCCACTCATCTCCATTCTAACCATTTCCTGTTACGCCCACCTTCAATTCTTTCAAAACCCATCCATTTTCAAATTGAATAACCAAGGAACATAACAAACCCTGCCTCACTCCGCTATTAATACTAAACCAATCACTTTTGACACCATTTATTCTTATTTACACATGCCTCACTATCGTCATACATACTTTTGATTCATAAGAAGCCTATCACCAACACTATATACCACACCTGCCATAGGCCTTCCCTATTAACCCTATCATAACCCTGTTGCAAACCATAAACCCAAATACAATTTATTCTCCTCTCTCTCTAATTTTCTCTATCATTTGCTTCAATGTAAAGATTGATTCACACATCCTCTACTACTCCTAAACGCACCTTGTTCTTCACCAATCAGTCCTTCAGTCACTTGACGCACTCTTTCGACCAAAACACCAGCATATATCTCAATAAACTAAATACCCTATAATTTCTGCAGTTCCCTTTATCTCCCTTACCTTATATAAAGGTACATATTACTGCTCTCCTCCAATCCCTCGAACTAATACCCTCCATAAATGATTTATTACACAAAGATCCAATCAATCACCATCTTGCCTCCGTTCTTGATCATTTCAACCAGTAATTTCATATAAGCCTGCAAGATTTACCAATTCTTTCAACTTTCTCACATCTTGCCTCCGTTCTTGATCATTTTCACCAGTAATTTTTCATCTAACCTGCAGATTTACCATTCTTCAACTTTCTCACTCTACCCATTTCCTCCTCTTTGCTAATAACCTCATCCCCAAAATACCTATTCCTTCTTGTACCATCAAACCCACACACAGTCATTTTACCTCATCATTAATGCCAATATTATACAGATTTTCCAAAGTGTTCTGTCCACACTCCACTCAACATCCATTTCATCATCAGTTACAAAAAACCATCCGCTATTCAATTTTTCTAAGCAGGTTCCGCCTTATTCTAATTCTTAACCTTTCGCGATTCCTTTGTAAGTCCCATTTCATCCTCCTTCCAAACAGTGTTCATTTACCTCTTCTTTCTCTTACGTATGCATCTTTTAGCATTCCTTTTTTCCTCTTATAATTCCAAGCATCTTTTCTTTTGAAACTTAATCATTTGCTTTTAGTAGCATTCAACCACGCTTCTTTTTTACCTTTTAACCCGCTTGCATCACCTCTTCAATCCATCAACTCAGCTGTTAACATCCTTACTTCCTACTTTAGCACACCCACATACTTCTTTTGCACTGCTAACAATTGCTTCCTTCATTTGATTCCAAGATTTATTTCAGTTTCAACTTGTTCACATTCAACTGATTTAGTTGCAAGCGCTCTTAAATACCTTACCCTTATTTACCTTGTTCAACTAAACTTCTCACTCTTAATTTTGCCCACTTCCTTCCGTATCAGCTTCTCCCCATCCAAGTACCCACTAACTAATTTTACATAGAAACAACATAATGATTCCCATTCCTAACCCCCTCACTGATTAACATCCAATACATACTTCAACATCTCTTTCACCAAACAAAACAATCATAACTTTTCACCTTTGCATACCATAAATCTACCTACAAATACCAATCTAGCATACTTATGGATAATACTCTTGTTGTTTAAAGAAATGGATTACTTAACACACATAGCTACCTTCCCCTCACAGAAATCAATCAACCTCCTACCCATTCTCATTTCCTCCTGACACCCCAAAACCACCTGTTAAATCCTTTTTTTAATCATATATATATATTTATATATATATATATATATATAATATATATATTATATATATAAATATATAATATATATATATATATATTATATATATATATTGTACACTGTATTTAAAATCGTATAATAGTCAATATTTAGGCCTAGAAGGGTTATTGGTACTACTGTGGGTGACCGGGCCCGCCTCTTTAGGAGGGGTGATTCGGTCCACTCTAAATAAAAATAAAAATAATAAAAAAAAAAAATTTTTCGCTCATTTTATAGCCACGCGGCCAGGCGGTAGTACTACAAGTTTTATTTAGATCATTTTTAATTCTAGAAAGTTTTTTATATTTTTTAAAAAATGTTAGAAATTAGGGTACAAATTTCCTTCAATTAGAACTTACTTTTGAAAAATGTAGTTTTTTTACTTCGTTATAAAAATGAAAAATTGTAGATCGATTTTTAATTATTTTTTCCAGTGAATACAGCTCGGTAGTTAGCTTTAACTGGCGAAGTAAATTTTGATCCAAGCAGATTAGTGGCAAAAACGGGGCCTAACTGGTCCGATTCACCCCGCCGTAAAAATTGATGGGGGGGTGGCTCGGACCATTGTGTTTCGTATTTTACGTATTATTATGGACATTTTTATTACTTATTATTAATTTAAATGTAAAAGGTTACTTATATTAAGTGAAAAATTTTTTTAAAAAATGAAAATTTTAATAAAAAAAACGAGTTCAAAAAAGTGTCAAATTTTTGAGCGGAGAGGGGTGAATCACCACCTTTATTTATAATCGTATTTATTTATCATTATTGACATTTTTATTACTATTACGAATTTAAATATGATAAATAATTATTATATAAAGTAAAAAATATAAAATTGAAATTATACGTAAAAAGACGAATTTAAACAGATGGTCACGAGTCACCCCTCAATGGTGGTCCGCTTCACCCTCCACGGTCACGCCGAGTTTTTCAAACTTAAATAAAAACTTTTATTTAGAATTACATTAATTAAATTTTTTGTGTGCTTATAGCCCGACTATAGGGCCGTGATTTACAAAAAAAAATTAACCAAAAAGTGCGCATTAGGGGGAGAGTCGGGAGACCAGTTATAAACTAAGTGGTCCACGTACCCTGCCGACGCTATGTTTTAATTTAAAACATCTTTTATATACATAAAAAGAGGTAATTTTAAAAAAACATTTTGTTTTAAAAAAAAACGTGTTTTTTCAAAAAAAACGAATTAAAGAAAACCGTTTTTTTCAACGACCCCTAATATATAATATATATATAATATATATATATATATATATTATATATAATATATATATATATATATATATATATATAAAAAATACCCTTTACATATATACACACAAGATATGAGAACTGCTACAAATTCAACGCAGTGTGATGGTATCAAATAACCCCTTAAGAGTAATTTCAAACAACTGCTGGAGTGAACCTGGGCCCAGCCAGATGTCGCGTAAGTCTTTGACAACCACGCCACGATGGACTAAAGTAGAAGTGGGAATTGTCTGTTGGTGATATATCACCACAAGGACCACAACGCACTCCAACCCGTCCACACCGGGTGTAGTGTCAAAGAGGGCACCGCTCAGCATGAAATACTTTTATAACCGGGGAATATATTGTATATACTTACGCGGACATCAGCTAGGGCCCAGGTTCACATCCCAGCAGTGTGAAATTACTTAAAGGGGTTATTTTTGAATTACCATACAACATGCGTTATTTGTAGCAGTTGCTATACATACAATATATTCCCCGGTTATAAAAGTATTTCAATGCTGAGCGGTGCCCGTCTTTGAATTCGACCGAGTGTGGACGGGTAGAGTGCGTTGTGGTTCCTGTTGGGTGGTTGATATATTCACCACAGGAACAATTCTCGCGCTTTACTTTTAGTCCATCGTGGCGTGGTTGTCAAAGACTTACGCGGACATCTGCTAGGGCCAGGTTCAATCCCAGCAGGGTGAATTACTTAAGGGGTTATTTTTGAATACCTATCACACTGCGTTGAATTTGTAGCAGTTGCCATACATACAATATATTCCCCGGTTATAAAAGTATTTCATGCTGCGCGGTGCCCTCTTTGACACTACGCCCGAGTGTGGACGGGTGGAGTGCGTTGTGGTTCCTGTTGGGTGGGTGATATATTCACCACAGGAACAATTCTCGCACTTTACTTTTAGTCCAATCGTGGCGTGGTTGGTCAAAGACTACGCGGACTCTGCTAGGGCCCAAGGTCACACACCATAAGTTGTGAATTATTTAAGGGGTTATTTTGAATATAATATATATATATATATATTATATATATATATATATATATATATATATATATATATATATATATATATATATATATATATATATATATATATATATCATGATTTTTTAATTTTTTTTTAACAGAAAATCTTACTAGATTTTTAACAACTTTGAGAAACTAACTTTTTTTCTTTTTTCCTAACGAGAGCATCCATTTACGTTTCATTATTCTTCATTATTATTTTTTTTTAAGAGTATATCCTGTAATTTTTATAAAAATCGGGGGTGAAACTCCTCTGCACTACTGTTACCCCTATTTTTGTTATTTTTTAATTTTATTTTATTATATTAGGCATAAAAAAATTATCTGTTGACCATTCTCTTCCCATTCGCTCTTGTAGCCTATGCCATAAAGTGCGATAAAATGGAATACTAGTTGGTTGGAATATAAGAAAAGCCCATGGGATTATTCACAACTTTGAGAGGCTGTAACTTTTTCTTAAAGACATCAGTCATTTTGTTTTTTGTTTTTTATACATTATATTTTTTTAGTCTATACTGCGATTTTTATAAAAATCAGAGATATTGTAGTTCTGCTCCACTATTATTAAAAAGCCTATGGGATTATTCTCAACTTTGAGAGTCTAATTTTTTTTTCCTTAAAACGAGCAGTCATTTTTATTTTTCTATAGTTCATATAAATTTATTTAAAGTCTATGCAGTGATTTTTATAAAAATCAGTAATGGAACGGTTCTACTCTATTATCAAAACTTCAAATAATTTGTTGATACCATTTTTTTACATTAAATGTTTGCAATTTTAATACAGTCTTTGTCTACTATGGACTCGTGAACTATCCACAATTACCATTACAATAACAAAAAAATTTGTGCTCCTCGACCCTCATGCTCGTTTTAGGACCATCCTAGTTCAGGTTATAAGATTTGTTAAGTCTATATAGATTTTCTCTGTGTATACCTAACAAAACTTATCATAACCTGAACTAGAGGGCCTGAAATGAGACCCAACCTTGATGGATCAAAAATGAAAAGTCTAAGAGAGTTTTAACAACTTTGAGAGGCTGTAACTTTTTTTCCTAAAGAGCGACGATTTTAGTTTTCATTATTCTTCATTATTATTTTTTTTAGAATATATCCAGTGATTTTTAAAGAAATCAGGGGTGACAACCCTCTGGACTAATATTACCAAAGTAAATTAAAAATAAATACCAGTTAACTGCTGTATTGGAAATCTTTACATCCTTTAAATCTTTAACTACATTTACCAACCTATATTCCAGCTTAAAATCTCTGGCACCCAATAATATGACCGTTTTAGATAATTAATGTAAGCTAACTACATAATAATGAATATTGATTTACTACTGTTTTAGACAATGTAATGACATTGTTATTCAAAGGGCATAGGCCTTGGTCCATCTTACACTATTCGGTGACAGTATAAAACTGAATAGAACTTGTCCTTTTTTTTTTTTTAACTTAGCTGGTAATTTTATATGCATGCTTACTTTTAGAATTTAGAAACGTCACAGATTAGTGAGATGATATTACCATTACACTAAGGATAAACAGCTCCTACTCTAATGGTGAGAATAAGAATAAAAAAACAAACATAAACTAAAGTAAAAGAAATTGCACAACGATAATAATACACGAAAACATGAGTCATTTTACCAAGTCAGATATTAATTTTTTGTAAAAACTAAAAAAAATAACTTAACAACATATATTGTTTTTGAGAGCGGACCTTATCAATGCAGAGCCTGTGCCGTCCGTCAAGTTTGACAAATTATCATAGTTATTCAATCCAATGTTATAATTTTCTGGTTTTCTCATGTTGAATTTCGCACCAATAATTTTCCGCAAAAAAAGGGGAACAAATATAAAGCCGTTTTTGCTTATGCATTCTCTTAAGAAACGGAAGAAATGCTCGAATTTACGTTCGTTTTTGTCAAACTTAGCGCAAAATCTTAAGAAACGAAACGAAAACGAAAACAAACGAAAGAAATTTCCTTAATTCTGTAAGGTTACTATTTCCTGTGCTTGCCGAATTTAGGACGATCTTAGGCAAAAATGTAAACAAACAATATGGCAGCGTGGTAGGCCCGTTTGAATTGATGAACGTTTCATTCAATAAAATTAGTTTTAAATCTAATTTCTTCCAAATCGATAAACTCCATCACAATACTTGATCAATTATTTGTAATAGAAATCATTTGTTATGTTTTTATTTCTGTTTATTCCAAATCGATAGCGGTTCCTAATTTTTTGTAAATAAAAGTAAACTTCGTAAGAAACCACGGTCGTTTATGCACGAGATTTGTGCTAAAACTGTTCAAGCATTTTTTATCGAACGTAAGCACAAATGACAAAAACGAAAACGGTCTAACATGGCTTTGTATACAACAAAAATTATTTGGTAATTGTAGAGATTCTATAATCTCATTAATTAACATGAATATTGTGTTAAAACTATAAACATTTAATGTACAAAAATGGTATCAAAAAATTATTATTTATTTTTTTTTAATCCATTTTCGTACATTTTATGTCTATATTTTAAATAAAAATATAAAAAATAACGCTCGAAAATCATAACAATTAGTCAATTAGGCTTCATTCCATTCCTGTAGGGATGAAGAAACACTTTCGAAATTTGTTTCAGATTACCGATGAATCAATATCATAATTATCTTTTGATAATCAAAAAATTTTTTTTTCACAACGATTCCATTTTATAGACAAAATGTAGTTAAAATTTTTTTTAAATAACCCTTTCGTGCCCAAAACAAGTTAAAATTGAAATAACTATTTAATATCGTGTAAACATTTTATTTATGACATATAAAGTCCAAATATATGCTTTTTGAAAAAAAAAAAATTTCTTAGCATAGAAAATATTTAATAGGGAAAATTAAATAAAACCTATGGAAAAAAATACCAAAAACTGCTCATTAGACGAAAAAATGACACACATCCGTCTTTCATCAAGGCCAGAAGCCTATTGACAGCTTTGTTTTTACATTTAAGAGTATATTCGCGTTTGTCTGATTTTTCTCGAGTCATTTCATGCAAAAATGGTCCTTATGCTCCAGGGAATAAGGTCGAAAATTCTAAATCAAGTTATGTAGATTTAAATCCACGTGGGGAGCGAAAGGGATAAATTAAAACAATTTGCAAGACCTTTTTTTTTTTAACGTAAGATACAATAAAAAATAAAAAATTTAATTTAATAACGCCATAGTATTAATATCTCAACTATGATAGCGCTATGAATATATATATATATATATATATATATATATATATATATATATATATATATATATTACATAATAGTATATTAATATATATATATAGCATATATTGTTGTCTTGTAGCGTCGCAGCTCCCTTCCACCAGAAGCCACAATATATATACATATATATATATATATATATAGTATATATATATTTATATATATATATAAAACATATATATATATATATATATATTATAATATATTTTTTTTAAATATTATACACATATATATTTATATATATATATTTGAGAGATATATATATATATATATTATATATATATATATATATATATATATATATATATATATATATATATATATATATATATATATATATATATATATATATATATATATATATATTGTAAAGCTGGTCATTGAGGTTAGGTAGTAATGACCGCTTCTAGATAAGGATGAATGAGAATTGCTGTGAGTTTTCTTCTTTATTTCCTTAATCCTATTTTACAAAAGAGGGTTGGACCCCTGTCCTTGTTTGGGTTTAATTATTTTATTAGCACTAAATTGCTTGTATTGGTATTTTAATGTTGTAACTTTGTTATTATTTTGCACTAATTCTGTAGAAGGATGCTACATGCTGTCGTGATTTTGAAAAGTGATAAATCGGCGGCTTGTAAGCGTGGCTTAGTTCTACGAAACTACAACCACATTTTAAACATAGGGTGTGTTCGGCTCTGCAGTTTAACTTTGTAGTTCAGCTCTGTAGTTCAGCTCTGTATAGATGTTCTTTCCACTTCCACAGAGAGTACCTCTCCACAGTACCCCCCTGCAGAGCTGAGGCCGGGGCGCTCTAATCCCGGTAGCGGAGTGGCCTGCGCAAATGACGGCCTCTGCTCGATACGTCTCTAGACGCAGGCGGCTGCAAACCAGGACGAGGGCGAGAACGAGGAGCTGGTGTTGGAGGTGCAGGAGTGTGGACGAGAGGGCGAGGAATACGAGAGGGAAGTGGAACATCGGCAGTACGACTTGTGGAAGGCATGGCAGGAGGTGGTGGAATGGAAGGGGACGGTAGAGGGAGAGGAGGAAAAGGAAGAGGATCTGGGTCAAGAGGAAGAAGTGGTGGAGATGGAGAGTCAGAGGGAGATGAAGGAGGAGAAGAGTCGGGAGGAGATGAAGGAGGTGGAGAATCTGGTACAGGATAAGAAGGTGGTGTATCCAAAGGAATCAGAATCGGTTTTGGAAACAAGTCCAAAACTCGGACGTCAGGAGGACTCACCTCAAAATAGGCAGGTTTGAGACGATCGATTGATATTACTTCGGTGCGAGTGGGACGTTGTACCTTGAAGAACTTCTCCTTCCGAAGTATGACTGGGAAAGGTCCGTCGTACTTGGGTTGGAGAGGAGAACGGTGAGAGTAGTAGGAGAAGAAGAAAAAGAGCCAGCATCTCCCGTCGCTCCTACGACGGGATGGCTGTCGAGTTTCCCTGATAGAGAGGGCAGGAAGGATCGCATTTCTTGGCATCCATGCCGAAAGTATGGTGATAATAACAGTACCCATGAGGATACTAGCGCTGGCGTGAGGAAGAAGCAGAAGGTGAACGAGGACCGCAAGAAGGACGAAAGTTGGAAGGAGTGGGATCACGAGAGTGAAAAGTGTTATTATTAATTGCCGCAGTAAGGGAGAGAAGGAAAGTTTTTATCTTGGCCATGCCATTTTCGAGAACCAAAACCCGAGTATCCAGAGCTGCCGAAGGAGGAGGTTGTACTGCGAAAGCGTGAGAATAGGAAGGTTGGGAGGGTGAGAATAAGGAGGTTGAGCTGGATGGAGGGGGCAGAAGGTGGTTGAGGAACAAGAGGGGGAGGAAGAGTAGCGGAGGCGTTGGTAGAGTACTGGGGAATGTGTTGGGCGTGAGTTGTAGATGGTTGAGGAGGTGCGAGAGTTGAAGAGGTAGGAGAAACGGAGGAAACGGCGTAGGCGGTGGGGACCAAAGGCTCCATCGGGGGGCGCAAAATTCTGTCTGCTGTAGCGGCAAACTCAGTGAGGGACAACGTCGGGTTTATTGATTGCAGTACGCTGTGATGTCGGGCAGGCATCTTCTGGAGGAAGAGGTTGCGAATTATTTTCTCTTCCCGTGTAGATGGAGTGCCGCCCAACAAACCCAGCATCCCTACCATCAATTCCGAGGGTTTCTGGTCGCCCAGTGAGATGCCTCCAAGCAGAGTTTCCAATTGTTCCTCTCTGGTGGGAGCCAAGCGGTCGATAATAAGGTTTTTGAGCGTGTTGTAAGGGGTTGTAGAGTTTCTAGTTGTTGCCAGGCCATCCCTGATTTTGAGGAGGCAAGATTCTGGTAGAGCACTCACAACTCTCGAATATCTCTTTTTCTCGTCTTCGATGGTCAGGAGCGCTGACTCGGCCAGGTCAAACCAAAGCTCGGGATTGTTTACGAAGAAGGGTTGCAAATGGAATGCTCGCGAGGAAGTAGACATGACGAAAGACGTAGAAGTTGGCAGAGTGAAGGAAAGGAAATAAGATGTGGAGCGAGCGGAGGCACTAATAACGGACCGAGGGTGGAAAAATCAAAGAAATTACAACCTTAGGAGCTAGACCAAGGATTAAAATGAGGCTGTTGCGATATGAAATTGCCAAAATACTTTTAAAAAAAAAATATTTAATTTTTTTATTATTATTATTATTTTTTTTTTTATTTGAGTGGGTGTACGAGGGTTTTCTCAGCGCACAAGAGTGTGGCTATACCAAATGTTAGAATCCAATGATAAGTAAGATAATAATAATAAGAATAGGTACACAATAATAATAATAATATTAATAATAATAATCATAACTACTATTAATAATAATAATAATAATAATAGCAATAAGGCAATTAATAATAATTAATAATAATAACAATAGTATGATTAGGTTATTGTCTGCATGGAATACAAGAACTTTGCCAAGGTAGGGGTCCAACTGCTGGGGATTTGGTGCCGGAACAGGCTGGTGGCTGCTGCCCCTGCGACTTCTTTTGAGTCTGTTACGAAGGGCTTGAGTGATTTGATGCAGGAGGCTGGGGGCTGCTGTTAAGAAGAAAGAGAGGACGCAAACACAACAAGTGGGTAAATCTACCCGTTAAAAAAAACAATAAAAAATTTAGTATGTATGTCTGCGACAGAATGGAGCTGGAGGATTTTCTTGGTCTTGTGGCGGGTGTTCTGGCTCTCGTCCGTGGAGCCAATCTTCAAGCTTCAAAGGTCACCATGTAAAGCTGGTCATTGAGATTAGGTAGTAATGACCGCTTCTAGATAAGGATGAGTGAGAATTGCTGTGAGTTTTCTTCTTTATTTCCTTAATCCTATTTTACAAAAGAGGGTTGGACCCCTGTCCTTGTTTGGTTGTTATTACTTTCTTAGCACTAAATTGCTCGTATTGGTATTTTAATGATATAAATTTGTTATAAATTTGCAATAATTTTGTAGAAGCATGCTGCGTTGTTGCGATTTTAAAAGTGATAATTCGGCGGCTTGGAGGCGTGGCTTAGTTCTACGAAACTACAACTACATTTTAAACATAGGGTGTGTTCGGCTTTGCAGTTCAGCTCTGGAGTTTAACTCTGTAGTTCAGCTCTGTATAGATGTTCTTTCCACTTCCACAGAGAGTACCTCTCCACAGTACCCCCCTGCAGAGCTGAGGCCGGGGTACTCTAATCCCGTATATATATATATATATATATAGTAAAGTATATATATATATAAAGAGAAATATATATATATATATATATATATATATATATATATATATATATATATATATATATATATATTTAAAAACTACGATAGCTACACTAAAATTGAATACATTTTTCATTTTTGGAATCACGAGCACATTAGTTATGAAAAGGACAAAATAAAGTAAAATGAACATAAAATTAAAAAAAATTAAATAAATTTTTAGGGATGTACGATAAGTTTATTAAGTTATTATATTACAACGACAGAAATAATGTTGTTAATGAAATTATTTTCATTATTAATATTTAGTATTAAGGTTTAATACTAGTCTAACTCTAACTCTAATTATATATATAATATATTACTAATATATATATATATATATATATATATATATATATATATATATATATATATATATATATATATATATATATATATATATATATATATATATATATATATATATATATATATATATATATATATATATATATATATATATATATATATATATATATATATATATATTTTGGCGGGTGATGTAGGATGTAATAAAATTCTTCTTGTAAAAATATGTTCTATTCTGACTCCATAAGATGAAATACGATCCCTAAAACTAAAAACAATAACAACAATAAATACATAATAAAAAATAAGTTTTAGGTATAAGAATAAAGACTACGATATTTTGAAATGTGTTAAACAAAAATAGCCCTTATGCGGCTTGAATATAAAGACCAAATTTGAATGCGGCCGTTTGGTTACTAGGCCTTACAATATGGGTAAGTTTATCAAAATAATAAAAAATTCTTCGATAGGGGGTTTTAGAATATAAGGAATATCGGCTCATGCATATCCGATATTCTAAAATCAGTACATACAATAAAAGAAATGACTTATAAAGAAGTATAATAAGAGGCATTAGTTTGTAATTACATATCTATGAGGAAATCCTCAATGACATGTAAGAAAAACGACATGATAAAGAATTAGCAATACACATTATCACTGTATGGTAATTACACTTTCACGCACCTTCAGGATAAATGTAGGAATCACTTTTACTTTATAAAAATAAATAATGTTGCAGCAGTTAAACGTTCTTCATTCGTCGAGTTCAAAAAGCGGAAGAACGAACAAAGTATTAGTAGTCACAGCTTTTGCAAAAATCGATGTTGCCAGATAAGCAAAAATTACATTCAGATGTTTAAACTGCACTAACATTATATTGTGTTTTTAATATAAATTTACTAAATTACATATATGTTAATACAGTATTAGGTTATTAAAAATGATTTTAAGACCGACTTCAGAACCCCCCTCCAGAGGTAGGGGCAGCAGATTCTTTAATCTAGGTAACGACTCGGCCAACGAATCTGTCTGCCACTCCTCGAACTACGTTGAGTAGAAGGAGGTATTGAAGCAGAACGAAGAGAGGGCCCGGAAGGTCGAGCTGTAGGCACATTCGGTGCAGGTGTGGCTATATCGCGTGTACTAGCACGAGTACTCGGACGAGGTTGTGGAGCTGAAGTTACCTCATCTGGTGTGCTAGACGGTTGAGCTAAAGCTGGATCAGGAGATAATGGTACTAAGGGAGGTGGCGGTGAGATAGTAGGAAGAGAAGGGGGAGGTGAAACAGGAATGTTGTAGGTAGGAGTCGTGCTGAAAGGGACTGAAACTGATCTTGGGAACAATTCCGAATCCGGAGTATCAGGAGGATTGGACTCGAAGAACGCTGGCTTAAGACGGTCGATTGATACGACCTCTGTGCGTGTGGGACGTTGAATGGTAAAAAACTTCTCCTTCCGAAGTAACACAGGAAAAGGTCCATCGTACTTCGGTTGGAAAGCAGTGCGGTGCGAGTCATGCCTTACAAAGACATGTGTGCATGTAGAGAGGTCCTTAGGTACGAAAGAATGCACTTTGTGGTGACGAGTAGGAGTCGGTCTCCACGACGAAGCACAGCGCCTTAAGCGGGTTAGATAAGATAATGGGTCAGCAGTAGGAGACGGAGAAGATTGAGAAAAGAACTCTCCGGGAAGCCGAAGAGTGGAACCGTAGACAAGTTCTGCCGCAGAACATTGCAGATCCTCTTTGATGGCAGTGCGAATACCTAGCATTATCAAAGGAAGGGGCGTCTGTCCAATGTTCCGGTTGTGGATGAGCAGCCAAGGAAGCCTTAAGCTGACGATGGAATCGTTCTACAATTCCGTTTGCTTTTGGATTAAAACAAGTGGTATGAATCTTTTCAGAACCAAGGAGGCGCATCAAATCTCTCCAAAGATATGATTCGAAGACACGTCCTTGATCTGTAGTGACAGAGAGAGGTATGCCGAAACGAGAAACCCAATGCGTCATAAAAGCTGTCGCAATGGATTCCGAAGAAGCAACAGAAAGAGGAATGGCTTCGGTCCATCGAGTGAACCGGTCGATACAAGTAAGAAGGTAGCGTTTGCCATTAGAAGGAGGAAGAGGTCCTACAATATCTATGTGAACCTTTTCAAACCTGTCACCTGGTGGTAAGAAGGAGCCAAGAGGGCTTTTAGTGTGCCTCTGGACTTTAGACCGTTGACAGGAAAGACAATTGCGTGTCCACTTCGTCACCTCGGCATTGACGCCGGGCCACACAAAGCGTGCTGAAATCAGCTTTCGCGAAGCCTCGATGCCGGGGTGAGAAAGGGAATGGAGATTGAGGAAGATGTCTTTCCTGTATGCAGAAGGAACGTATGGACGAGGAGTAGAGGTTGATGTATCACATAACAACTTCCTCTTGATACCCGGGAGTGTTATCCACTCTAGTCGTAAAGAAGAAGTTAATGTGGGGTCGATGATTTCGTCCTCTTGGAGCTGTGCCATAGCTTCAAAATCTATGATTGGAATAGGAGAAATAGAGTCGATCTGGATGCGCGAAAGGGCATCGGCAGTGGTGTTATCTACCCCAGAGATATGCCGAACGTCAGTGGTGAATTGGGAGACGTATTCAAGGTGGCGTGCTTCTCTGGGAGAATGTCGTTCGTGACGGGAAATCATCGCGAACGTAAGAGGTTTGTGATCGGTTAAGATGTGAAATCTCGACCTTCTATGAAGTACCTGAAGTGACGAGTAGTTAGGTACATTGCCAGCAACTCCCTACCGAAAGCACTATACCGAGTTTCGGCAGGTTGAAGCTTGCGAGAGAAAAAGGCTAAAGGAGACCAAACGTTATTCAAATACTGCTGCAAGACACCACCGACAGCAAAGTTGGAAGCGTCGACTTGAATACGCGTTGGTGCAGAGTCCTGAGGATGAAGAATGATGGCTGAACCCCTCTTCTTTTGTGTAATAAGGGCTGTAAGTGGACGAAGAAGTTCGGAAGCTGAACGAAGGAAACGGTGGTAAAAGTTTACCATTCCTAAGTATTGACGAAGTTGCTTCTGTGTTTGAGGAAGAGGGAATGCACGAATGGCATCAACACGATCGGAGAGTGGTTTAACACCTTCGGGAGAAACAGTATGGCCCAAGAAAGTGAGAGATGATGTACCAAATACACACTTCGCGAGATTAAGTCGCATTCCAGCATCGTTTAATCGTGCAAAAACAGCACGCAAATGATCCTGATGCTCCTCAGGAGTTGCACTTGCTACAAGAAGGTCGTCGAGATAAGCCCAGGCGAAAGGTAAGCCACGCAGTATAGTATCAATAAACCTTTGAAAAGTTTGAGCTGCACATCTCAGACCGAAGGGCATTCTAGTATACTCAAATAATCCAAAAGGAGTAATAACAGCGGTTTTTTTAATGTCATCAGCAGCTACAGGAATCTGATGATATGCCCTGACCATATCCAATTTTGAAAAGATGGTTGCGCCATCCAGACGAGAGTTAAAGGACTGAATATGCGGAACCGGGTAGCGGTCAGGTGTTGTCGAGGCATTCAGAGCCCTAAAGTCTCCACACGGTCTCCAATCACCCGAAGGTTTTGGCACCATGTGAAGAGGTGAAGCCCAAGCACTCTTAGAGGGGCGGACAATACTTAGTTCTAACATATGCTCGAACTCGGCTTGAGCCGCCTTGAGTTTGTCTGGGGGAAAACGTCTAGCACGAGCGAAAGTTGGAGGACCAGACGTCTCGATATGGTGCTGTACATCATGTTGGACAGGTAAAGAAGAAGAACAAGGATTTAAAAGATCCGGAAAATCCTTCTGTAACATATTAACAAAGGGAGAAGCGTCTGAAGAAGAACATGGGGCGATAGTAGAAATGCCTCCAAAAACAGAAGAGATCAGAGCACCCTTTGAGGACAACGTAGTGGTACCGTCTACCAAACGTTGATTGCGAATGTCCACCATGAGATTGAAATGGGACAAGAAGTCTGCCCCAATAATAGGTTGTGTTACTTTTGCCACAAGAAAAACCCATTTAAAACTCCGTCGAAGCGAGAGTTCCAAAGAGCAAAGTCGTTCACCATATACTGGAATAATTGAACCATTCGCAGCATACAGCGTATGAGTAGATAGAGGTACTGCAGAGCGCTGAGACGGATCCGGAGGGACCAAAGACAAAGATGCGCCAGTATCAATCAGAAAGTTTTGCTTTGTGATACGATCGTAAATGCGAAGCACAGTAAGAAGCGAAGTGTCAGGGTCACAAGGGGCAGTCGCTTCTGCTATCCCTTGACCTATTTGTTTTCCGAAAAAGTGCACGGAGAAGCACATTTCTTCGCTCTTGCACCGAAGAAATTATGATAGTAACAATATCCGTGAGGATAGGTATTGTCACTAGAAGCAGAAGGAGAACGACCACGAGTGGGAGTCCTACTACGAGAAGAAGAACGAGAACGAAATGAGAGCTGCCTTAGAGTAGAAGTGACAGAAAGCAACTCGGTTTTGATCTCTGCAAGACCGATTTCCAGAGCAGAAACACGAGCATCTAGAGCAGAAGATGTCGTGTGAGAGCAAGTTCCGTGAGAAAGATGAGGAGAACAAGCTTGAGAAGAGTGAGAAACCGGAGAGGAAGAGGAATGTGAAGGATGAGAAGTAAGAGAAGACAGTGGTGAAGGAGCTTGTGGGGGTGGCGGGGGTGGTGGAAGAGTAGAAGTTGCAGCAACTAAATGCGTTGCAGAAGCGTGTGTGCGGAGCATGCGGTCTGCTTTTTCAGCAACCACGCTCAAAGAAAGGGCTGGATCGAGAGAGGCGAGTATATCTTGGGCATACAAGGGCATCTTCTGAAGAAAAAGATGCCTTAATATGGCCTCGAAGGACGCAAATCGCCAAGCTGAGTATCTTTCAACAATCGTTCATATTTTACCTCCTGGGAAGGGGCTAATCGCGCGATTAGTAATTCTTTAAGAGCCGTGTAAGGGGTTGTTGATACGCCTAAAGTTGGCAGGGAATCGCGAATGCGCACTAAAGTAGCTTGAGGAAGGGAATTTAATACCCTTGAATATTTATTTCTCTCCTCTTCATCCGGACGAAAGACATTCTCAGCCAATGAGAACCACAATTCTGGGTCATCTGTAAGCTGAGACAAGTTAGAACAGCTGAGGTGGAGAGTTTATCACCGCCCGGCATGATTGGCAACAAGATCGCGATCAATATTGATAATTAAAAAAAAAAAATTTTTTTGTTTTAAATTTCTTGGTGTCGAAAGATTTTTCTTTTTTTTTTTTTTTTTTTTTTTAGTTATAGCCTAAGAACAATAATATTTTTTTTTTGAGAAGAAAAAAAAATCAAATAAATATATATTTTGCTATATACGATTTTTCTTTTCAATTCTCCACAAGCTAATGGTCT
>JABUQX010136470.1:35000-36045 GCA_015478945.1 Trachelipus rathkii
TATTATTATACTATTATTACTATTTGTCTAAAACTTCATTACAGTAGGGTTCTGGGTGTGAGATAGCTTCCATTATCGATTTTGGGATGTAGGTCTGTAACGTAAATGTTTGCTGTGTTAGTCGTAATCTTAAGAGATAAATTCCACCAAAGCGTTGGTGATTATATATGTTTCTTCAGTAAGCCGATTCTCACTGTGCCTTAACCATGTCGTCAATCACCGCCTCTAAACTCGTTGAGAACACCTTTACGAAAACCATACGACACGACTATAATATTAAGACGAAAACCTGATGGCGAACGATGCATCGTCTGTGTTCCGGCTTACAAGACAGCAGATCGTCCATTATTCGTATCTGTAGAACAATTCAGTAGGATCATCGAGTGTATAGAAACATGGATAAAGGCTAAGTGTACATGTACTAATACGGATAATCCTTGCATAATAACCACGAGTGGTGATGGTGGGAGTGGTCTTAATAGAATCGCGGTTACTTTCTCATTAGGCGACAATATTGAAAGGATCAACGTTCGTAACTATTGGAATGGGTGCATTTTTGTGGACGTGTATAGGTTTCTCTGTCAGCTCAGTCGAAAGTATTAAAGCTCTGGTTAAGATGAATGAAGAATTAACGGCTCATCTTGACGATGTCACCGAACTCGAAGAATTAATACACGAAAGTAATGTATATTATTTACAGTAAAATATGTGGATTACCGTACACTGAAAAACATCGACACGTGTTAACAGCGAGCAACTTGACGAAGTTTACTATTCTTTGGAATGAACGGGTGGATGTTAAAGATCCCGAATATGTGTCAAAATGGTTTAATGTATCAGCTAGTATTTATTCGTATATAACTACTATAGGGTTGGAAACGCTTGAGAAATATATAGAAACTGCTCAGTTTCAACTTCACCCCATGTCTTCTGCCCCCGGGTGTAATAGGCATATATATATATATATATATATATGAAGCGCTTGTGCTTCGGTATGATATTGATGGATATTCTGATGATAATTCAATGCATAGATGTAATAAAG
>JABUQX010136471.1:0-41898 GCA_015478945.1 Trachelipus rathkii
TATAATAGAAAGCCCGCGCCTACGCAAATCCATCTTTCACACACACACACTTTACACATACACAATGTAAGTGCTTATCCAATCTAGGATATGGTTGAGCATTTGCCCATTGCGGAAATGGACAATTTCGCAATCTGCCTTTTATAGGTTTTTGCTTCCTTTTTTCATGGCAAATCTTCTTTCGTTCTTCTGGAAGAAGACCATGAATCTTTAGGTGGCTTGATAAACACTTAAACGTTCGATTACAAAAGTCGCAGTTTTGTCCCTTTTTTGTTGGTTGGCATTTACCAGTTGTTGAGAGTAACTCTCATCATTATTTAAACTTAAATTTGCAACTTGTCTTTTTTTCAATGTTGAAATTAAGTACTTCAAATGTTTGAAAATCCTCTCCATGGAGAATTATGGTACAATGGTTATTGTCCAATGAATCCATTAATTAAAAATATTTACCCTATATTAGGAAAATAGAATTTGTATTAAAAACCTAAAGCAAATATAAGCTTCGATTGTAGCATCGAAGATTTGAAGGACGAGAAGTTACCCGAACTTGTAGATCGGGGGAAGATGGCCGTTTTAAGGCATTTTTCCTTCACCGTCGTTTCGGTGTTTGCTTATATAAGCAAAAAATCTCAAGGTAACCCCTGGACACTTAACTTTTATAATGAGTGATGAAAGAAACCTCTTTACTTCGATAAGCCAAACCGCATTTGATGAAAATTTAGAAGATATTAGATGCAACAAGCTAGACGAAAAAAAGATGTTCATCGAACTAGGGAATACGTTCGTCAACGTCGTCATTTCAGTTTTTACTCCGAACGTAGAAAAGGTTTTAAAACCACTTCTTCAGACAAAATTATTCATCTCGGTCTGCCTCCTTCTGCATAATAAGAACCCCATTCATCGTCGGTGATGAAGCCCATTTTGCAGCTTTGGTGTGTCTTTGGATGAAATTAATAATTTCCGAAGGTAATGAAACAGATTTTGTTCGGAGGAGATTAGATTCCGTGACCGCCACCGCTTCTGCTTATCTAGATTGGCCTCGTTTTAAGGCCTACAAAAGGGGGTTACTAGACAACGCCGAATCTGCATTGAGTAGGAGCATTTACGCCCACGAAGAAAAGGGCGGCAAAGTTATTTTAGAAAACCTTTCTAAGGCGATATTTTTCTGGCATACTTATCGCGATGAAGTTGAAGCGTGCAAGATCGAAAAAATATTCGAATTAATACTCCGGGAACATATTTATCGGTCAATTTACAAATTGATAAAATAAAATGATTTGAAACAAACTGTCATCAGGTATGTATTCGCTGAGAATTTTGATTTTGTAACCTCTACGTGCATTACTTTGATTAACCGAACTTACTTAGATGACGTAGCTGCTAAAAGCGAAGAAGCGATCGAAGAATTTCAAACTCGTTATGAGTTTCTTAGAAACCATAATTTGAGCGCAACTACAAGAAAATTCTTAAAAAAAAGTTAGTGACGAAATTATGTCGCAGAAGCGTGTTAGAGTGTCACTGAACACCAACTTCATACTCAATTGCAAAGATGAATCGATTGGAGACAAATTTAATCGGTTTTCGTGGTATAGCTCAACGAGAATTTAATGTTTCCCCGGAACATTAGATGAAATATACGAAAAAAAAGTTTGTTCCGCTACGTCAACGAAAGTGTAAGGGAAATAAATATAACCAATAATGCTACCAAATTTCCCAGGGACACGAGTCTGCTTATGAGAGAGAGAGAGACGTAAACTTCGTGAGATACTCAAAGAAGATGTTAGTCGACGAGTCATCAGTGATTTCAATTGATACGGTTTAGCACCAAAACGAACAATAAGTAGGGGATAACCAAATTTTTTTTTTAAACCCTTCGGACTATAATAACGCCATTTTTAAGAAATATTTGTAACCATTAGATTTGGGAGACCCATTTCCGAGGAATTGATTTTTAAAAAGTGTGGCGTCCTAAGTTCAATCAGATATAACTTTTGAAACAGAGACAAATATTTATAACCTGTAGATTTTCTAGTTTCATATCTTATCTAATCTTATTAATTTTAATTAATTTTAAACATGCCAAAAAACGTTCCCATTTCGTTTCCACTTTGTGCAGATGATTTAACCGCCAAAAAACGAATGTTAAAGCGACTCGCGAGCGAAGTGAGTCAATCCGCCGGTGCCGCGCTTAGCGAACAAGCTTGAACCGTCAGGTTCAAGAGATGCGTAGCACCGTTGCTTGTCCTATTAATTTTAAACATACCAAAACGAGAGCCGATTTTGTTTCCTTTTGTTGAATGATGTTTACTGTCATACTTTTACAGCATAATGATCACCCTGCGCAGGCTTAAGCCCGAGCTTAAAATACAAGTTTGAACCTACGGTTCAAGAGGAGCGTAGCGCCGCTGCTTGATTTTGATGAATTAATTTTAAAGAATACGACGTCCATAAATCATTTCTATCAAATTTTTGAAACAGAGACAGTGCTTAAAATATATAAACTATACCTTTGATCTGCGGACTTTAGAAGGCGTTGGTTCGAAAATATTTCAATTTCCTAATTAACAATGTCATTTTCATTAACCCAGGTTATTGAAAATAAATGGTGATAATAAAAGAAGAAAAAAATAAAGACTTTTGTGTATATAGTTGTTAACAAATAACAAAATTTGTAAAAACGAATAAAAAAACGAAAAGTTAATAAAACCGATATGGAATAAAAATTATGAATAGCAAATAAACAGAAAACGTTATTTTATTTCTTGACAACAAAAACATTTTTTATTGAATAACGTACTTATTATTAATATCATAAACCCTTAGCTCAAAACGTTTTATGATCCTCATAATTTCGTTGTTGTGATTTGAAAAGGAGAAGGAATGTATTTAAGAACAACCCAATATACATTAATTAAGAAAAATGATAAACAAAATAGCCTAGGAAATAAAACAACCAATTACAAAATATTACGTTATAATAATAAATTGACTCATGGTTAAAATTTTTGTATCGAATAATGCAAAGGTGATTACGTAGATAAGCTATACTCCTAGCACGATACCGTATTAACTAAATCAATAATGAGTTTTCAATTGTCAACTTTAAGTTTCTTGCGAAGTTACTATTTTAACAAATAACAAAGCAAATAAGAAAACTAAAAATCAAACAAAAATAATAAAAAGGGCATGTCTTAAAGATTAAGAATAATGCGTAAGTAGAATTATTATAAAACTTGACAAAAAATGATTTCTTATTAAGTAGCCTACTTATTAATATCATAAATCACGTTTAAAACTTTTTGAGATCCTCATAATTTCGATGTCGTATTTTGACAGAGTGGAATTGTTATAAAAAATCAGCTAAGTATTAAAAAAAACATGATAAATAAAATAATCTAAGATTAAAACACCCTCGTGTTATAGCAATAACACGATTTAGAAAAATAAAACAGCAATGCTTTTTTACGACCCTTTCTGATCATCGCCTATTTCCATTCTTTTTTTTACTCGCACGTTCTGTGTACTACGAAGTGTAGCAAGCTGAGTGCGCCAAAGCATCGTTGCGAGTGAAGTTCGCTCGAAAGCGAGCCTGAACGCTCGCGTTAAGGAAGAGCGTAGCGATCAAAACCGTATTATTTGAAATCACTGATGACTCGTCGACTAACATCCTTTGAGTATCTCGTGAAGCTTACGTCTCTCTCGCCTATAAACAGACTCGTGTGTCGTCGAGTTCCTGGGAAATTTGTTAGCATTATTGGTTATATTTATGTCCATTACACTTTCGTAGACGTAGCGGAACATCCTCTTTTTTTCGTATATTTCTTCTAATGTTCCGATGGAAACGTTAAATTCTCGTTGACCTATACTACGAAAACTGATTAAATTTGTCTCCAATCGATTCTTTATCTTTGCAATTGAGTATGAAGTTGGTGATCAGTGACACTCTAACACGCTTCTGCGACATAAATTCGTCACTAACGTTTTTTAAGAATTTTCTTGTAGTTGCGCTCAAATGATAGTTTCTAAGAAACTCAACGACTTTGAAATTCTTCGATCGCTTCTTCGCTTTTAGCAGCTACGTCATCTAAGTAAGTTCGGTTAATCAAAGGAATGCCCGTAGAGGTTACAAAATCAAAATTCTCAGCGAATACATACCTGATGACAGTTTTCAAATCATTTTATTTTATCAATTTGTAAATTAACCGATAAATATGTTCCCGGAGTATTAATTCGAATATTTTTTCCATATTGCACGCTTGAACTTCATCGCGATAAGTATTCAAGAAAAATATTGCCTTAGAGAGGTTTTCTAAAATAACTTTGCCGCCCTATTCTTCGTGGGCGTAAATGCTCCTACTCAATGCAGATTCGGTGTTGTCTAGTAACCCCCTTTTGTAGGCCTTAAAACGAGCCCAATCTAGATAAGCAGAAGCGGGGGCTGTCACGGAATCTAATCTCCGAACAAAATCTGTTTCTACCTTCGGAAATTATTAATTTCATCCAAAGACACACCAAAGCTGCAAAATGGGCTTCATCACCGACGATGAATGGGGTTCTTATTATGCAGAAGGAGCAGACCGAGATGAATAATTTTGTCTGAAGAAGTGGTTTTAAAACTTTTGCTACGTTCGGAGTAAAAACTGGAATCACGACGTTGACGAACGTATTCCCTAGTTCGATGAACATCTTTTTTTCGTCTAGGTTGTTCACCTAGCGTCTTTAATACGTTAGCATCAGTGTAAGCCCACAGCGGGGAGTCAATTGTTGTCATTATAAAAGTTAGTGTCACAGTGCGAAGTTTTGCTTATATAGGCAAACACCGAAACGCCGGTGAAGGGAAAATGCCTTAAAACGGCCATCTTCCCCCGATCTACAAGTTCGGGTAACTTCTCGTCCTTCAAATCTTCGATACTACAATCGAAGGTCAAGGGGCACATGTTTTCGTCAAGATTTTTCTGTTCGATTGAACGTATGTCGGGTCTGTTGAGTCTAAAGTTGTGAAAAATTCGTCGTTAACTTCGTCATCAAATTCATCTTCAAATTTTCTAATTTCGGTGCTGTTAGCTTCACATTTCGAGCTGTAGGAATTTGATTCATACTCTTCATCCGATTTATCCGAGCCAAAATCGTCAACCGAAGAGCGTAGTAAGAAGTTTGAAAAATCTGAGTCGTCGAAAGTATCATCCTCCGGGGAAAAAGTATCGATATCGTTGTTTATTTCTTTCATAGATGAGGCGATGGCGTAAGAATCGAAAATCATCCTATTTATATATTGATCTAGTTTGTTTTTGATCGAAGATTTATTCTCTTGTCTCATACTTGAGGGGCTGTTTTTAAATTCTTTATCGATCAATATTTTCATAACAATAAGGCTACGTTTTAATTTATTTCTTTCGTAGTATTTTAAAGATGTTATTCCCCCCGCAGATTTGATCTCCATCAGGTCTGTCGAAATTTTCAACACAGTCTCGAGATCGAGGGGATACTTGGATTTTCCATCGGTTAAAACCATTTTGAGTTTCGGTCGAAGATCTTCCTGGGGAATATCGTAAAACAAAAAGTCTTTAAATTTTTGTAAGATGAAGCAAGTTTCACTCCGGCATTTTATCGATTGCTTTCCGTGCACCGGTCGTAAATACGCCGATGGTTCAATCCTAATGTAGAACCGCCTCCTCGTGGACAGAGCGATTTCTTCATAGCGCCCATTTGAATGCGTTATCTTCACAGGTTCCTTGAACTGCAGAATTGAAAAATTTTGTGTTAGAATGGTAAATGCCTGCAAATCTCAGGGCACTGCTGCGATGGATCTACAGGAATGTCTGTCGAAAGAAAAAAAAAATAGGTTTTGATAAGAATCAATGTTTTGACGAATAATAAATAAAATTTTAAAAATAATAAAAAGATTCCAATTTATTTTACGGTTCCCTAAACAAAACTATAATCAAAATACGGTTTTTCAAAATTTGTAAACGCGCAGTCAGCTCGATTTTAGATTATTAAGCAAAAACATAATTTAATTAACGAAATATTTCAATTTAATTAGGTTCTGATAGTGGAAATTTAACTTTCAAAATCCCTTTTTTATTTATTGTAACGGTCAGCAATGATATGATTTGATTGGAGAAATGTCAGGTAACAAAAATTCATAAGGTAGCAAATGTGGTGGGTTCGAATCCAATAAGTGTGGGTTTTGATTCTATCCACTATTTAATTTAATTTGTCGTGGTCCTCTTAACAGAAGAATAAAACGAGGAGAAAAAAATCAAAGAAAACACTGAACAAACAAACCCAATTGTTGAAATTTATTAAAAAAAATCCACTCAACAGAATTTTATCTTTACATTTCAACACAAATTTTACCAAAGCACGATACCGATATTATGATAGCCAATACTGACAGCCGCCCAATCCATTACCAGAAAAAATAAAAAATTAGTGTTAAAGTACAGGGCAAAGTGAAAGTACGTAGCTACCTCTACACTACCAAAATAAGCCCTTAAAATTACAAAAAATGAAGAAAAAAAATAAAAAAAAAGTCCTAAAAAAATTATCAAAATAACAAATAATTAAATTTAATTTTGGTCGTATTTGGTTTGTCTTTTTTAGTTGATCAATAGTATTTGTTTTCTTTTCTTCCTTTAGTTTCCTTTTCTAATCAATTTTCTAATAGCAATAGTCTTTTTTTCTATTTCACTATGTATTTCAGAGTTTCATTAAGATTTCTTTTTATATCTTTTCTATTTATAATTTTTAAAATATTTCTTTTATATTTCAAATTTATTTCCTTTATTTTATTTATAATTTCTTTATTTAAATTCGTCAAAAAAGTTTCAAGTCTTGCTGTCTCTGTAATTTCCAAAAATCAGTAAGGCAAAAATCTTAATTTTCAAAAATCAAACCATTATATTTAATGTTTAAACCCCTATAGGGAAAGTTTTCTCATTGCAGCAACTAAGCCGTCTTCCGTAATTCCAAAATCCACTTTTTTTCAATGGAAGGACAAAAAGCAGGAAAAAAATGAAGAAAAGAGGGGAAATTAAAGTAAGTCCATTATGAAGAGAACGTAAACAAAATAAATATTGATTAATAATAATGAAGAAAAAACAAAATTCTTGGTTAATTTATTTTAAAGTCAAAGATTCTTATTCCTTAATTCATCAAATTAAAAAATGCATAAATTCAAAAAGCAAATAATGCAATCGAAGTCGCAAATTAAATAAGGCAATCAAGTTCGTAAAGCAAATATGTTTAACAAATTAAAATATCTAAACCTCAAATTAAATACATGAAACAATAATGCAATAATTAAAATAAAAATAGCCGCTTACCATGGATAATGCCATCCAGTTTTTTTTTTCCTCTTATAAATGCAATACTACAACTCCGCAACCCTGAAATATATATATACCAAAAGCCAATCAACTGAAAAAACAACAACACACCTCAAAGATTTTTTCGCTCCCTACCTAAATAAAAATACCATAATGAATAATGACAATAGGTAAGCAGAAATAAATATAAAACAAAAAATAAGGCAAATCCGAAACCAATAATATGAAAAAACACTAAGCAATTCCAATAAAAGATAATAAAATAAACATAACAATAGATAATAAGCCATAGCAAAAGTTTCATACCCTTCTCCGGACAAAGGACACGTTTATTCCTTCCTTCATGCTAGGGTGGAGTACACCAGTCTTTTGACACCAACACCTCAAACGATGAATTCCAAACTAAAAAATATGGAAAAAAACGCAACCTTTAAAAAATTGAACTCATTCGCTTCCACACACATTATATAATAATAATAATAATCAGTAAATAAAGCAAATAAGCAAATAAGAAAATAAAATAAATTATAACAAATATAAAAATAATGTATATCTTACCTTTCAAAACTTATAACAGTAAGAAACCAGTGAAGCGTCGTGACCCCTTTATTAATCTCGTATCCGCTTTTATATTGATGCAAGTCAACAAAGAAAAAATAAATGGTCAATAGTCTTATTTTTTTTTAAACTAAACAACTTAAAAGAAATTTTCTTTCAGCAACTTATCATGTCATAAATTACTTAATAAAATAAAATATTCCCGACCCCCCCCTTCTACACCCATAAGTTAAACTTTCAACTGCAAATGCCGTCTTGATGGACCGTTCATTCTTTCAAATTTTCTGAATCAACCTAAATAAAATAAATAAACAAATTATGAGACAAAAACAAACAAAAAGAAAACCTTCAAAAAAGAAATTAAAGACTTAAATTTTCATTTCAAAAACCAGCAGTAGTCATTCATCATAGATTCATAATACTTACTCTCTTCAATAATGCCAATCCAATACTCTTACCACTCGAACTATTCTCCGAGTGCATGCCTCCTAATTTGCCTGAACATTCGTCCTATTTTCACTTCAATTTCGCTAACACACCTTTTCATTCTCTTCATTCCGCCTCTAACCTATTAACTTCTTGACATTTTATCAGAATCTCTCATCCTGCATTCTTTTTTATCTCATTCACCAACTTCATCCAATTTCCATACCAGAATTTGTCCACATCCTTCCACTCCTCATATTCATACTCCTATCGCGTTAAATCCTCATCCTGCTGCACATTTCGCTCTCATCTAATGGAAACTTACACACAGTATAGTACTTCTTTTCAAATTCTGTTCATTTTCTACATTATCCACATCTAATTCCCCTACTCCATCATTCAAACAACCTTTCACTGTCGCTGATTTATACTGCCTTTACCATTTCTTTTTTTTTATTTTCTAAAGCAAGCGAAAATCTCTTTCCCTTTCAACCACAGGTTATCCACTAAAATCCATTCTCGTCCTTTCCATCCTGTCATCACACAATTACTCGATATAACTGGGTGAGCACTTCAAATATCTAGGCGTTCCTCGCAACGGCCGTCAACTGCGAGGTCTTGAATGCGCTTGAACTCATTCACAATACCATCTCTGCTTCTCACTCTCTAACACACGATCTGATAACTACGCCCAGTTCGGATCCATAACCTTTTTTCACAACATACAGTAACCTCAAACTTCTCTCTCATCTTACTCACATTCAAACGCGCCCTTGTGCACAATACTCTTAAAAACTTTATCTCCTCCCGCAAAACTGCTCAAACTTCACTTCCTTTTCTCTCACACATCCCTTTCACTGTTCAGGCAATCCCAACCTAGTTTCAACAAACTTCTCAATTCATCACAGTACATACAACGGAGACATACCAGTTGCCCTATGCACAGTCATATTATATGCCATACAACACTCTTCCCAACCAATAATCCAAGTCATTCTCTGTTTTCAACTCATCATTCGTAATCATCTCACTCACATAAGAGACTATCTGTGACAGAGTGAGCGAGTGGATCGGACATGTGATAGGTAATTGTGCAGTAGTATATCGTGACGGTCTGGAATGAGCCGTGGCCTGGTGGATTGTGTGGGCTCTCGACTCTTTATACAAGATGTACCGAGGTATACTGACGCTCTGCCAATTCCGCTCACTACAGGGGGACTTGGGGTAGCGGGCGGATCTGCGTCTGACAGGGATAGAGGCTATGGGGATTGTCTGAGTTAGGGCTGTCACGGCTGCCAGGCATTTCAGTATATTGTGTAAGTGCTAAGGGGAGCCTGTGCTTCTTGCATTTGTCGGTGTTGTGGCTGCGTGCGATGGCTGTGGCTGCTACGCGTGTTGTTGGGCTTTTGGGATTGTGTTGGCTTTGGTTTTTGCGAGCTGGTTAGGCTTTGGAATGTTTTGCGGCCGTGGGTTTTGGTTCGCGTGTTAGCGATTACTAAAGTGAGTCTAGTGTTTTCGTCTTTTGTATTTTCGCGGAATGGTGAAGGTTTTTGTCATTTTAGAGCGCGTGTTTGAGTAGCGTTGTCGATTGGTGTGCGTGTGGTAACGAAAGATTGACGCGTTTGGTGGGGGCGTTCCAGAGGACCAGGTCGAGTCTCCATGTTGTAGTATGGAGTATCGACACGGGGCCTACGGTACCGAGTGGGTCGGGGAAGTGAGGGAATAGCTGCAACAGATGTTAGGGCGTGGTTTTTAGTTCGGGGTGATGTTTGCGATGACGTTTCGTGACTGTTCTCTCAGCCACGCCTGCTCCTTGCCTTAATTTGCCCGGTTTGTACATATATTCAATCACGCCAGCTCTACTCCACGATTTGCTCAAACGCTTTGTCCTAACAAACTCCGGCCCATTATTCACATTCGTATGCTATTCGTTTCACACACAGCGACATTTGGCAACAACGAACTCTCTCCACCTACCTTAGCCACAATTCGCACTAGTCTTTATTCTTTACAGGGACATGCATAATGCAGAACTTACTTTCTAATCTACCTCGCAACATGTCCTTGTACCCACATGCCGGTCACCGGGTATAACGATAACCAGATCCAATCATCCACTAGCTCAAAAGGTTCACTCACGTTCATTCGCAAACACAGGGGGTTTCATATACATTCTCTGATACTTCCCTTTCTGACATTCCTCAGAAGGTCACCCCCACATCATTAACTATTTATTTGCGCAACCAAGAGATAACACTTTCATAAACATTCCCATAATTTATAATATTTCTCCCATGTGTTCATATAACGATGTGGAGTTACTAAATGCCATCCCTACTGCTCCAACACAAAGAGAAACACCGGTAGCATGTGGGTCTCTAGCAAGTATCTCCTTCGGCGACTTTTCTTAAACGATAACCTAGCATTTCCAAAAACCTTCTATCGTTTTCGCAAATATACGCTCTAAATGCTTCTTATCAACATGATCCCATCGATACATAGCTGTCCTTACCTGATCAAGATGGGCATCTTTGTTTTCTGGTCTAGTGACTCGTCGACTAACATCCTTTGAGTATCTCGTGAAGCTTACGTCTCTCTCGCCTATAAGCAGACTCGTGTGTCGTCGAGTTCCTGGGAAATTTGTTAGCATTATTGGTTATATTTATGTCCATTACACTTTCGTAGACGTAGCGGAACATCCTCTTTTTTTCGTATATTTCTTCTAATGTTCCGGGGGAAACGTTAAATTCTCGTTGAGCTGTACTACGAAAACTGATTAAATTTATGTCTCCAATCGATTCTTCATCTTTGCAATTGAGTATAAAGTTGGTGTTCAGTGACACTCTAACACGCTTCTGCGACATAATATCGTCACTAACCTTTTTAAGAATTTTCTTGTAGTTGCGCTCAAATTATGGTTTCTAAGAAACTCATAACGAGTTTGAAATTCTTCGATCGCTTCTTCGCTTTTAGCAGCTACGTCATCTAAGTAAGTTCGGTTAATCAAAGGAATGCACGTAGAGGTTACAAAATCAAAATTCTCAGCGAATACATACCTGATGACAGTTTGTTTCAAATCATTTTATTTTATCAATTTGTAAATTGACCGATAAATATGTTCCCGGAGTATTAATTCGAATATTTTTTCGATCTTGCACGCTTCAACTTCATCGCGATAAGTATCCAAGAAAAATATCGCCTTAGAAAGGTTTTCTAAAATAACTTTGCCGCCCTTTTCTTCGTGGGCGTAAATGCTCCTACTCAATGCAGATTCGGCGTTGTCTAGTAACCCCCTTTTGTAGGCCTTAAAACGAGGCCAATCTAGATAAGCAGAAGCGGTGGCGGTCACGGAATCTAATCTCCTCCGAACAAAATCTGTTTCATTACCTTCGGAAATTATTAATTTCATCCAAAGACACACCAAAGCTGCAAAATGGGCTTCATCATAGACGATAATTTTGTCTGAAGAAGTGGTTTTAAAACCTTTTCTACGTTCGGAGTAAAAACTGAAATGACGACGTTGACGAACGTATTCCCTAGTTCGATGAACATCTTTTTTTCGTCTAGGTTGTCGCATCTAATATCTTCTAAATTTCCATCAAATGCGGTTTGGCTTATCGAAGTAAAGATGTTTTGCTTTCATGACTCATTATATGAAAGTTAGTGTCGAGGGTTTATCTTGAGATTTTTTGGCTATATAATAGGAGACTATTCCGAAACGGCCGGTGAGGGAAAATGCTTAAAAACGTCCATCTTCCTCTGAATCTCCGAAGTTCGGGTAGACTTCTCGTCTTCAAATCTGTTCGATACTGACATTATCGAAGGTCAAGGGGCACGTGTTTTCGTCAAGATCATTCTGTTCGTGAATTGCACGTAATGTCGTCGTTTGTTGAGTTCTAAAGTTGTGAAAAAGTTTCGTTCCCGTGTAACGTCGTCATCTAAATTCATGACTTCAAAATTTTTCTTCATTCAGGTGCTGTGAGCGTTTACAACATGTTCGAGCGGTAGGAATTTTGATTCATACTCTTTCCATGCGCGAGCGCAAACAAATCTTCAACCGAAAGAGGGTAGTAAGAATGTTTGAAGAAATCTCAGTCGTAACTGGGTGAAGGTCGGGGTAAAAGCATCGGATAACTCGTTGTTTATTTTTTTATATAGATGAGGCGATTGCGTAGGGTAATCGAAAATCATTCCTATATTATGTCTATGATTTAGTTTGGGTTGTTTGATTGAAGATTTAGTTCGTTGTGTCTCTCATACTTGGAAGGGGCGGTTTTAAATTCCTTTATCGATCAAATTTTTTTCATAACAATAATTCTAACGTTTTAGTGTTATTTCTTTCGCCTAGTTTTAAGATGTTTTTTCCCCCCCGCATGATGTTGAATCGTCATCAAGGTCTGTCGTAAAATTTTCAACACTAAGTTTCGAGATCGAAGGGGATACCTGTATTTACCATCGGTTAAAATCATTTAAAGTTTCGGTCGAAGATCTTCCTGGGGAATATCGTTAAAACAAATTTCGAAAAAGTTCTTTAAATTTTTTATGATGAATGTAGGTTTGTCACTCCGCACTCCGGCTTTTATGGAAATTGCTTTTTCGTCTGCACCGGTCGTAAATACGCCGATGGTTCAATCCTAATGT
This sequence comes from Trachelipus rathkii, assembly GCA_015478945.1. Lineage (NCBI taxonomy): Eukaryota > Metazoa > Arthropoda > Malacostraca > Isopoda > Trachelipodidae > Trachelipus > Trachelipus rathkii. The sequence goes on from JABUQX010136471.1 coordinate 12,957, forward strand.
AGAACCGCCTCCTCGTGGACAGAGCGATTTCTTCATAGCGCCCATTTGAATGCGTTATCTTCACAGGTTCCTTGAACTGCAGAATTGAAAAATTTCTGTTTAGAATGGAAATGCTGCAAATCTCAATCTTCAGAGACCTCATTGTTAAAGTGTTTCTGCGAAGAAAAAAAATAGGTTGATAAATGAATTTCGTTTGACGAATAATAATAAAATTTTAAAATAATAAAAGATTCCAATTTAATTAGATTATTGCTTAGTCAACAAAATATAATCAAAATAGGTTTTCCAAAAATTGTAACGCCAGTCCGACTCGTTTAGATTATTAAGCAAAACATAATTTAATTAACGAATATTCCAATTTAATTAGGTTTCTGCATAGTGGACAATTTTTACTCAAAATCCCTTTTTATTAAAAATTGTAACGTCAGCATGATATGATTTGATTGAGAAATGTCAGGTAAAAAAAATTCATAAAGGTAGCAATGTGGTGGGTTCGATCCAATAAGTGGTGGGTTCGATTCCATCCACTATTTATTTATTTGTCGTGAGTCCTCATTAACAGAAGAATAAAACGCAGAAGAAAAAAAATCAAAGAAAACACTGAACAAACAAAACCAATTTGAATTTATTAAAAAAACCCTCGACGGAGGTTTTAAATTGTTTTTTATATTTAATTTTATTTTTTTATTGAAAAGTATAATAATGTCGTTTCATGGGAACGAGACGGCCGTCGAAGAAGAGAACTCGAGAGTCGGTTCCATTTGAAAGATCACCATAAGATAGTGTCGTTTCATGGGAAACGAAAAATTACTAAATGATATCAAACATCAATTTCTTATGCACTAACTATCGTTGAACGCTGTATTAGCGCTTATAGTAACGTTTCATTTGGGAAATAAAATAACACCAACGTCTAAGTATAAATCCTGGAAAAAAAATTAGACTTGAAATTTTTTTTCTAAAAAATACTTTTATGGTTTTACACTTAAACCTTCGTCTTATAATAGTTCCCAATGAAACGTCGCTATAAGAACTTAATAAGCCTAACGATATTTCAAACATAAAAAAATTATATTTGATATCCTTTAGTCACTTTTCATTTCCCCAAGAAACGACAATATCTTATAGTGGCCTTTCAAAGGGAACTATCTCTCGATTTTTTGTCTTTGACGGGCGTCTCGTTCCCTATGAAACACCACTATATATTTACAAAAAATAAAATAAGTGTAGTCTTATAATAAAAACTTTCAATATATATTTTAAGATGTTTCTTTCCTTTTTTTATTCCGAGTTTTTTTTTTTATTTTATAATAGTGTTATTTCATAAGGAATGAGACGGGCGTCGAAGAAAAGAAATCGAGAGCCAGATCCCTTTGAAAGGTCACTATAAGTTATTGTCGTTTTATGGAAAACGAAAAATGATTAAACATCAAACATCAATTTTTTAAGCAGGAACTATCGTTGATCGCATTAATAGTGTTTATACTGACGTTTCATCGGTAACTAGTACATGACGAAGGTCTATGTGTAAAACCTGATAAAAAATTTTGACTTGAAAAAATTTTTCTGAATTTTTTTTTTTAGATTTTATATTTAAACCATCGTGTTATGTTAGTTCCCGATGAAACGTCACTATAAGAATAATTATTAACCTTAACGATACTTTAAACATAAAAATTTAAGTTTGATATTGTTTAGTCAATTTTCGTTTCCATAATAATCAACAGGATATAATAGTTATGGTTCTAAGGGAGAGTGGCCTCGATATATTTTCCTTCGATGGTCGTCACGTTCCTCAGGGCACGATGAAACGATATTAAAACAAATTGAATTTGTGAAAAAAACAGATCATTTGTTTTTAGAAAATTTACATTTACTTTCATTTTAATTAATTGCAAATTAATTGTTTATAAATTTTGAACAGTTTCAGCGGGTTATGGAAAAAATATGGGATCGGGAACTTAGACGTCGAAGGTACGACAAAGAAGACATCGGGACAGTTAAAACGTAAATACATTTAGTGCTCTTGAATGTAGAGCGCCTAAACTCGAATTCAAAAACATGAGTTTTTCAACGAATGTCTTTACTAGTGAAACAAACGGGGTTCATAATAAATAAGTTAGTCTAATCAATATCCAAAGTTTATGTCTTTAAAATAGAAGAGAAAAATTAAATACAATTTGATGGATTGGGATATTGTGTAATAATATGCCAGTCCAATGTAAATAAAAAACGTTATCTATATATATAATATTATTATATATTTTTTTTTTATATGAAATTTAATTGGTGTATTTATAGTGGAACGAGACATCTGAAAAGTTAAAACATTTTTATATTATTATCTATATATATATAGGTACTCTAAAAAGTAGTAGTGTGTCTTAAAGGTTATATGATTATGGTAAAAAATTCAAAGTGGTTAATTTATCAGACGGAGTCGGTGTGTAGGAAATCCACGGTCATCTTGGTCATTTTTTGGTTTCGACGGAGTTTGCTATTAGTAAATCCAGAGCCATCCTGGTAGTTGAGCGGTCTGGCCCTACATCTTCTCGACGGAGTTTGGAGTTAGAAAATCCACAACGATCTTCGTCACACGTGTCCAAGTAATAAAGTTTGACTTGTTTGTAAATCATTTCGGCAGCTCAATCGTGAGTTGCATTTTGAACGTGAGATGCGATTACTTTGAAAAAGCAGCAAAGTGATCTATGGTCTGTTTCACAAGACATTGAATGTGCAAATTCTCGCATAAAATACATCAGTCTAGCTCTCCTAAGCGTTGATTTAAAAACAAAAGATAAACTATTTGCTAGTTTATAGCATACGGCGTCTTTGTGGTTTTCCAAAAGATTATAAATCTTCGATTCCACGATTCTGATCAACATTTCGTGTTTATCTGACAATTTCTTTTTCTTGGAGGGTGACGGTACTTTGTGGCGGCCGATATCATCATTGTCGTCTTCATCAACTCGTCTCTTAAGAGAAAGCTCTTTTTTTCATAATGTTCCGGAACCGAAGTCTGAGGATAGGAAATTCACAGCCACCTTCGTTGTTGATAGGTCTTTCCACTGTTCTCGACGACGACGTTTGCAGTTAGGAAATCCACAATGATCTTCGTTACACGTATCAAGGTGTAAAAGAGTGATCATTTTGTAAATAAGTTCGAGAGCACATTCGTGAGTCGCGTGGTTAACGTGAGAAGCGACTTCTTTGAACAACAAACAGAGCGCATTGTGTTTCACTCCACAAGACATGGCGTGTCCGAATTCTCGCAGTAGATGCATCAGTTGTTTTTTCTTAATCGACTCGAAAAGACCCACACATAAACTATTTGCTATATCAGAGCACACAAAGTTTTTATACTTTTCTAACAGATTCAAACCATATTTCCAAGACTTTATTCGACAGCTCCTGTTCTTCTGAAAATGTCACATTTTTTGGAGGAGGTGGCAATTTGTTGTGCCCGTCATCATCGACTGGTACCTCAAAAGAAACCTTTTTCTTTTAAGTTTCTACTCTCAGAATTTGAAAATTTATTATAAAAACTTTTTCCGGTGCAATCAATAATAATACGTTTACGAGTCCTGTCTGACTTTAGCTTTAGTACACTACACTTAAATCTCAAATATTTAAGGTGGTTGAAATCATCTTTCTGTTTTATTTGATCACTATTAGAACCTTAACGATTCGGTTCACTAAACCTAGAAGAACGGTCTTCAGTGATTACGCTGGTTGTTGGGGTTTGGACAGTCAAGTAGGATGATATATCGTGACCCAGAAACGAATATAGAACTTGAAGAAACTCTAGAGGGTTCAGGGATTTTTGATCATTTTGCTCGCAAAATTCCTGGTGAGTAATGAATATATCATAAAACGATAATGTTTGATCTTTTGAAGGAACAATATGCCTCTCCATAGAGGCTCTAACGTAAGAAATTCGACTTGTCAAAGCACGAGTCGCTATCCGATAAACGAAATCTGTAACTCTTCGTCAAATCCGCTATCCGTATAAACGAAATCTGTAACTCTTCGTCAAATCTAGATTTCCTAGGTTGCGACATCTCAGCTTTAATTATGGATGTAACTTTTGAAAATTTGTGTTATTCAGAATTTTTTACATCTGATGAATTGTTTTATTTGAGGTTATCTTCTAATGTGGAAACAATAATCAAATATCCTGAGTAGGGCGCTGCTCTTTAATTAAAAAATATTCTAGAAGAGACAATATATATATATATATATATATATATATATATATATATATATATATATATATATATATATATATATATATATATATATATATATATATATATATATATATTAAGTTTACTGCTATCATTTTCCCCTATTATATTTCGAGCAGCTGCAAAGAATGCAGTAAAAAAACATGGTTATCCAATGGGGAAAAAATCAAATGAAAGGTTTTGGCTTGGGGATCTCAAAGTTTCTTTAAAAGTTTAAAAGGAACTCGATTTAAGAAAATGAACATAGTCTTTTCTTCGATGAAGGTCCTTCTCTTTCGACCTTTATTCAGGGTTATCAATCGATTCAATATGATCTGGCAAATCGCCCTCGCGGAAAAATTTTTGTATCCCAAGAATCAATTATTTTATTTTCCATTTCCTTTTGAAATGATTTACTCGAATGTAATTTGCATATTTCTCTCAACCCTTCCATAAACTGGCGCCTAAAGAGTGTTATAACCGCGTAAATGACTTAGCATGAGAGACAGAATGGTATTTTGATTTCTTTTCTTTCACGATCTTTGGTAAGAAGATTCCGAAAATTAATTTCCAACATTTTTAATAACCCATTCTTCAGGATATTCAGTTTCTGATTCTTCTCCCCCTGGCAACGATACGTAATTTTCAAATGGCGGTGGAGCTTCTCTGACTTCCCATTCGATTATTCTTCTGTTTTGGATTTCAACAACCACGACTAAATTATCTAATTTTCGGTTAGAACAATTAACGCATTCACTAAATGTATCATCCGACCTAGTATAGAGGTAACTGGGAAATAATTCTTCTTCCGACGAGAAATTATAAATCAATTCTAGCGTCTTAACCTCAGTTTTTTCAGTCAAGAATTTTACACGATATTCGCTGACGGGGTTAGATGGGTGTTTATGGATCAAACGAACTCCGATTTTTTGTAAATGAAACAATGATGAGATTTCCATAATTTCCTCGATGTAGCTATAGTACACAATTAATGTAGTTTAATGAAGGAATACGAAGCTTCTGAATTTTACTCGATAAATCAATTTCGACAAATACTCCGATCGCTTTTAAATTTTCCATACCGTTTTCGCTAATCAGAAATCTAATTGTTTGGGAAAAGATTCCCACTGCATTACTTTGATATAATTGATGTCCTCTAGAGGTTAATCCATGTCAATTTTAGCAGCTGTAGAACGAAATCGAAACGATTGCACAAGCTCAATGTGGGGAGTTTAAACTCTTGAAATCTCTCGAAGCTTTGCACAGGCGAATCTACAGCTACCTGAACTAGAAAGAACACAGGACTTACTATGCTTTCACTCCCCCACTACTGAACTCATAGTTAGGCCAATTACAGGAATCATAGACTAATATTTCAGTTCCTCGTGACCAGAATGGCAGCATCTTAAACTCTGAAAATGACAGACCTGGTGAGGTTTGCCGGGTTGGTGTAAGAACGGGACATTAAATGTAGGAACCTGTAGGTTATCAACTTTCAATGATGAGACCTTTCGAGAAATGTCTTGGACTCAATTCGTGAAAACTCCTGTTTAGGCCGTTGTCCTTTGTTTGCAACCTATATTAAACTTATTTGATCCGGAGTTAGAAGGTTGGGTGTTCGTTGGGTGGTGCAAAATGAAACTTTCTTCTTGATTTTTCATTATTATACACATCAATTATATGGTATAGAATATTTATGCAATAATTATCTTATTAGAAACAGTTATCACATGTATTTCTTACGTAAAAACAGTTATTGTGATATTATGGTTTAGATTGAACCGGCTTATTGCTAGAGCTAAAAATTTAATAACTGCCCACGTGAATCTCTTGGCACTCTGAACCACATCCTTTCAACCAGGCCCCAGCTATGGCATCAAGCTTTCGTGAGGGTTCCTGTCAGGTCAATTTGATTTAAATTCTGCGTTAACATGCCTTATCTACTTGCAAAAATAAAATAACGTGCAGAATAAAAATACTTTCATATTTCTCAGGTGCTCATGTTTCATATGGAATAAACCCTTGAGACGTACAATTACTGAAGGGATATATATATATATATATATATATATATATATATATATATATATATATATATATATATATATATATATATATATATATATATATATATATATATATATATATATATATATTATTGTTAAAAAAAAAAAAAAATTTATATTTATGATATATGCAATGAGTTTTCATAAACTAATAAAAAAAATTTGTTTTTTTTAATTAAAAAAATCCCCCACCGAGAGGATGAAATCATTTCTGTTTTGCTTGGAAAATCTAAGGGCATGCAAATATACTACGCTGTCCTTACACTAACATTTATTTCTTATTTACGGTTTAAGTAAGTTTAAGTTCCATATTGAGACTGAAAAGGACTACTATGCAATCACGCTTGTGGTCGGTGCTTTCGACAATCGGTTAAAGAATCTGGTAAATCAGGGATAAACTTACCGAACTGTCAGGGTGTTTTCTACTTTTGAGTGACAAAGTTGTGCTAATTAGATTGGCTATATATATATATATATATATATATATATATATATATATATATATATATATATATATATATATATATATATATATATATATATATATATATATATATATATATATATATATATATATATCTAAAGAAATAGCTAAGATTAGTTAGAAATATTTTCCCTGTGTTGTGGTATTGTTTTTGTTTTCTATTTTTCTTTCTAATTATTTTGATTAATTATATTGTTGATAAAATTGAAAACATTAATCTTACATCCATGACATACTTTAAATCTTTTGATATGTTAAAAAGAATGCCTAAAAATGGGCTTCAAATCTACCATCATCCATTTATACAAGGTGATGTTACCTTCCTCGTGTTGAATGTTTGACAACCCACACAAGGCTACCTCAAAAGCGACATATTTTGGGTAGATTTCTTATGTTATTGGAACAATAAAAGATAAAATTAGAATTAAACTGACTGCCAATGAATTAATTCGATTGTGGGAGAAATTCAGGTTTCCCTCTCTCAGTCTACAAGTTATAAATGCTCGCCTAATTAAACTTATAGGTCTGCATGCAAAAAAACCGACGTAAATAAAAAAAAAAGACGAAATGATTTAGATAGCATATTTGGCATCACTAAAATTAATGGTGCTTGGCTTTGTTGAGAGGATAAAAAGCTCTACCAGAAACAAATGAAATTAGGTGGGAAGATGGTGTATACCACTCAAAAGATTGTACCAAATTTATCTGTTCATTGTTCAGTTCTCTGGTTAAAAATAAATATATGAAAACTATTCGCTTATTATGTTATTTAATTTAAAAAAAATTATTGCAGAAAATTAAAGAGAAATTTAATGATGAGGATTTTTTATTTTTTTTAGAAATATTTAAGAACACCAAAAGGAAGAAAAAAAATCGTTAAAATTAGAATTAAAACAATAAAAATAAAATAAGTTCACTACTGTTTTTCAAAGAAAGTCTGGAAAATATTATTCCAGTTTGCGGGTAATTTTATTTGTTTGAGACGCATCTTCAAGTTCATCCTCGGAAACGAGATTACAAATCTTTTCCCTCAGCAATTGCGTTACATTCAAATATTGATTGAAGTAATCTGTGCTTAAAGTGTTTGTTTTTTTTTTTTTTTTTTTTTTTGGGACCATTATTTTCCGAAGACATGTCCTCAAAGCAGACCTTCTACTTTAGAACTGTCACAGAGGCTTTTAAGAAGGGAACAAACATAGATGGACATCGCTACTCTTAAAGGTAACTTCGTTATCCATTACTCTCTCAAAAAAAAATTAACTTCGTTACAGTTTTTCTGCTTCTTCGTAATGGATGTTAATTTACTCGTAACTTTATTATTATTATTATTATTATTATTATTATTATTATTATTATTATTATTATTATTATTATAAGAATAATATAAAATCCATTATTATAAGAAAAGTAATATTAAGTAAAAAATAAAAATTCCAGCATTGTCCTTACAAATTCGCCTAAAAAGGCTCTCTAAAAAGATAAAAACAGAAAATATCCCATCTTAACTTCGTCATTAGGAAAATCATATCCACTCTTCGGAATGGGTGTCCTTAGTCCGAAAACTCTAAAAGAAAAGGGCTTACAGCCATCCTGGAGGTTCAAGGGGAAGAGTTGCGGACTTCTCCTCTCAGGGGTCGCTTCGAATTTACTTTCCTTTAAAAGTTAAGAAGAAAACACTTCCCATCAAGATCGATCCTTCAGGACTTAAACCATTGTTGAAGACTAATATAATTGTTGCAATATTTCGCCTCCGACTTAATGCATCTTCAGGCGGTAATGAAATTTATTTGTGGAAACGAATAATAAATATTTTGTTATATAATTATTACAAATACAGTAAAATAAAAAGGTTTATTATTATTATTATTATTATTATTATTAAAGCCAAAAATAAAAGGTTTATTATTATTATTATTATTATTATTATATTTCGATATTGCAAGAAATTCAACACCTTGATGAAGATGAGAGTAATTCCACTGAGGTATATGGACCAAAGGCGAGGAGGTTTGATTTTTGAGCATGGCAAAAAATATGGAATCCTTGCTAAGTTCTAATGTTTAAAAAGGGAATTCCTCATAAAGTTTTCTTATATTAAAACTCACGTCTGGTATAACTGCATAATCAAAACTGGGTCAGTCGCAACCTACCCTACAATTAATTATTTAGGTTTTAAAAAATTTTAAAAGCTCAAAATTTTTAACATTTCATTTGTTCTACACGAGAAAGTCTCAGAATTAGGCTAAAAGTAGAAGAGTACAATCAGTCTGATGTTTCTTTGCAACACATCAAACTTCGTAATGGAAGTCCATTGCATAAAAATCATCGATTGTAAGTTTCTCAGACGAACGTTGAACACAAAATAGAACAAAATTCATTTATTTGGTCGGTAAAAATGTACAAACGGATGAGTGTCGGCTTTTAAAATTTACAATTCGACACATAAAATCACATCATTCCGATTGATTTCATTCAGTCTGCTTCAGTCCTTAATGAGACAAGAATAAATTTACTTTTTTGTAGTATCAGATCAAGGCAAATCTTGTGGTATCTGTAATAAATAACCCGATACCGATACCGAGATCCTGTTTAAATATAATATTTAGCAGAGTGACGCGTCCGTTCACTAATTTTTACAATACATTTTCTTGAGTAAACTATTCAATTAGGTTCTAATATGACTTTAAAATTTAATCTGCATGTTTAAAAATATTTATGAATGAAAAAACCGAGATCTTGCATAACATAAGTTTTATATGACTTTCGCATGGTTTACTTTATGACAGGGCTGCTGAGTCGGAGGTTTTTGGAGGTTGTCCGGGTGTCAGGAATCAGAAAGTTACTATTTACAAGAATGAGTTGGAAGTCTGAGTAGGGGGAATATCCAACATCCGAATCCAGATCAAAAATAATTTAAAAGATTTTTTTTTTTTTTGGGCCAAAAATTATAAGAATTTTTTGTTTAGTATCTCAAATGAAATAATATTTATTTGATTTGTAATAAAAATAAAATATATATATATATATATATATATATATATATATATATATATATATATATATATATATATATATATATATATACTATATATATATATATATATATATATATATATATATATATATATATACGAACTAAGGGGAGCAAAGGTAGAACCACTGCCCTAGATTTTCAACCTCACAAGAACTTTCACAAATGAAATTTTTTTAAGATCACACTGTTAAACGATATATATATATATATATATATATATATATATATATATAACTATATATATATATATATATATATATATATATATATATATATATATATATATAATAATATAAATATGAAAACCTTTATTATTTAATCCATCATACGCCATGCCTACCCTGGCCCCCCTCCACACTTGTAATGTCGCTCATGTATACCTCCATTCATGCATTCGTGTTGCCCCATTCCGAGAATCGTAACACGTTTAAAAATAATTCCGAATTGTATGTAATTTTTTTATTGAGAAGTATTAAGACTTTAGATGCAAAATAGCTTTCTTTGCTCTACATCATAATAGGAATTGTACGATGAGATACTGAGAACTGTTTTATGGAAGAAAAGTTACCAAATAGGCGTGCCAGGAAGCTTGAGTAATGCTTGTGTGTGAGAAGCCGAGGCAGTGGCAGGGGTGAATCAAAAAGTATTATTATTATCTGAAAGTAATTATTTAAATATGGATAAATTTATAATTAAAGGCCTAGGATTTATAACAGTAATTCACTTGTGATTGAACAAACTACCAACTCATTTAGTGGTAGTTCGTAATGTTGATGATAATTCAAGTGATGTTGAGGCCAATCCTGTTATTGATATTAAATTAAGTAGTGTTGCTACTTGGGATATAACGTACAGAGGAGGTATGCTGGATATTGGAGATACATAATTGGAATAGCAGTAATAAAGTATGTTACAAAGTTTGACTTGACGAACCGTATACAAACCACCAATTACGTACAATTTTTAAGATGTTGAGAGAGGAAAGAATACCTTTATGAATGGCTAGATCTTCATTCTTGTATCCTATTCAACATTCAGGTCTAGATTTTGTGTCTTAATTAGACCTTATATCAAAGGGTATATTTGGCACATTGCATCGTAAATATTAGAAAATGCATTCACTGCTAAAGCCCATGGTGAGAATGACAATGATTCCTCAGTAGTAGCAAATGTTTAAAACTAATAATATTAAATAAGCGTGTTAGTGTAACTGAACAACTGTAGGTTCTGAACACTTTATTCAAAAAAATACTCAAAAATTGTTTTCTATCATTCTCTTGTTATTTTGTGGTACTCATGATATCGCTATTCGAGGTAGCATTGCAGATACCCGGCAATTTTCCGATTTGCTTAAATTCGGAGTAAAGCTGGATATGTTCTTCTGGACATTCTCCGAAGAATTAAAGCAGACAAAGACTAAATACACATCCACCATCATAGTTCATTGGGCTTATATTTATTATTTGGGGAAAGTTGAAATGTAAAAGCAAATTGTGAATGAAGTAAACATTTGTCAATATCTCTCCCTTACATGAACAGAACAATGGAGGCATATCCGGGACCGAACAGTATAGATTGGGATTCACTTCGTTGATAGGATCTCAATGTACGTAAAGAATTTCTAGGTTTCTCTTGAAAAACTGAAAGCTGAAAATATAGCAAGAGCTATATTGTCTACTACCCGAGATATATGCAACTTAAATATGAGTAAGCTTGTTGTACTTAAGTTTGATGGGTGCTCTACCATGGCTGGCAAAGAAAATATTCAGAAGTTAATAAGAGATCAGTACTCTAAAGCCAAATTTTTTCATTGTTGTTCCCATCATTTAAATTTAGTAATTAATGACCTAAATGCTATTCCAGAATTTCGAAACCTTGTTGGAAATGTAAAACAAATTATAAATTTTCCTTGAATTTACTCACGCAGAAATTTGGGAGCAAATATACCATTGTTATGCGAAACACGATGGTCTGCCAAATATAAATCAGTTAGGATAATTTTTTGAACATTTTAGCCAAATAAAATTATCATTAGAAAATCTCTCTCATCCAGATGTAACGCAAGCCACACGAACTGCAGCATCTCGGCTTTCATCAGCAGCAGGAAGTCCTACATTTCTCATCTGTTTAATAGTCATGACGAAATATAGTTCATATTTGGAGCAATAGCAAATATTCTTCAATCTAAATTAGGGGAGGATCCAATATTAGGGATTTTGGTACCCCATTTTAGCCCCCACCTAAATATGGACATAAAATTCTTAATTTTCAGAAATTTGAAAAGACAACTTTTCGTAAATTATAGAAATATTTATAAATATTGATTGGGCTTAGGTGTGGATTATAATTTTATTATTCAAAACTTTGAATGCACTAAACAATAAAAGAATATATATATATATATATATATATATATATATATATATATATAACATATATATATATATATATATATATATATATATATATATATATATATATATATATATATATATATATATATATATATATATATATAATTGCCCCTGGGATAAAGCTCTAACTGCTCCCATATATATATATATATATATATATATATATATATATATATATATATATATATATATATATATTTATATATATATATATATATATATATATATATATATATATATATATATATATATATATATATATACACGGCCGTAAGCAGATTTTTCAGAGTTTTATATTAATATGTAATATATATATATATATATATATATATAACCATATATATATATATATAACAATATATATATACTATATACATAGAGAATAAAAAATCAATCGTAAACTAAAATTCAATGAGATCAATTTTGAAATACAGCTAAAAAAAACTATTTTATATATATATATATATATATATATATAGAACAAAAATATTTCAATGCTTTCATAACAGCAAAATAGTTGACCTTTCTCCGTTTATTTTTGTCTATATATATAGGATGAACGGTTGTATTAAGATATTTGTTAGCCTTTTTCCTCTCCTGTTGAATTAAAAAGTTTGCTTTGAGCCTTTTCAGAGATGAAAAATATATTTCTGGTGTGCTCGTTGAGCGAGAGAAATGCTAAAATCCTTAACAATTCAAATGATTGTGTAGATCAATTATATTTACCTAATTCTTAACTTTTAATAAATGTCGATTAAATGACCTTACTAGCATTGGTAAATGTGGATCTTTGGCTAAAGAAAAACACTTTAAAAGTAAACCAAAATTTGAAAAGGAATTTCAATCTTTTCTATCTCTTCTGATTGTTCTCCAGTTTCTGACACGCGGCAATCTCATTTCTCCATTAACAGAAAGCGAAAGTTCAGATGCAGCTTTACAAATACTTAAAAATTTCTTCGATGCTAGGTGAAAATCTTTCAAAACGACATCATATTTTCAAAAATGATTTAAGATCAGTTGATGTAATAATAAAAATATTAGAGACTTGGTGTTGCGTGACTTTCATTAAAACTCATTAAATCGCAACCAACGAATGTTTTTTTTTTTTTTTTTTTTTTTTTTAAGTAATGGGTAACCAAGCTACTTAACTGATTTCGTACTGAAAAGTTTTAATGATAGTAAAATCATGCTAATATCTTTTATTATACTCTTAAACATGTATGTCATTGAAAAACGACCATGAATGCATTTAAATTTACTGAATTGCATTGAAAAAGTTACCCACCAAACGTCCGAAGGAGGACTTAAAATTTTGTGTCAACAGCTGAGCTAAAATTGACTCACGCTTTTTTCCCAATTTTTCATATCATATGTTGATAAATACGGTATTTTTGCCACAAAATTGGCCTAGTATTTTTTCATCTTCATTTTGGTATAACTCGGTCACTATTAATTATAATTGTCCGAAACATGCACCAAACATTCATCTTGTCTTCCCTTTGCTTCACTGTAAAGGAAAAATAGTTTGATTAATTATTTTTAGAGATAATCGAGTTTTTATAATCACCACTACCTCGTAATTAAAATGTTAATTCGTATTCGTATAATATACGTTCTAATACATCTGTGCATCAAGTCACTTGCAAACTTTGAATTTCCAAGAGATGATGAAGAGCAAATTCATTCTCAAAATTCGAAGGAATTCTTAACAAGCCTTTCTTTAATATCTTTCTAATAAAAGTTCAGTTCCACTTTGACCGTGTTGGTGTGTGCATCGATACCTTTTATTTTTCACACAAAGGATATAGAAAAAAAATTGAACGAGAATTGGGATTTTTGGGGGCTAGACCCTCCCCCTTTCATTTTAGCAAAATTTTACCATCATTATCGCAAGTACGCATTGGTACACACACATGGAGCATCTTTTTTTCCTAAAAATTCCTATTACTTCAATATATATATATATATATATATATTTAAATGCTACATAAATATATATATATATTTAGATAACAACGAATGAAAAATATGTACTTATTAATAAATATAAATGAATGAATATTTAATATATATCGGAAACTAGACGTTGCGCCACAGAGTTGCGCCTATGCGCCTATGGCGCTATCAATTCGTAGGCGCAAGGGCGCATAGGCGCAACAATTTAAAAAGGCGGACTAAGCTAAGGCGCACAGCCAATTCTTTGCGCCTATAGCCGCCTATGAACAGGAATAAAGCATTTTTACCCTAAAAGTTTGAACTTAGAAGCTTGGCAAACTTGTATCATTTTAAAAACCAGTGTAAACTTATATATATATATATATATATATATATATATATATATATATATATATATATATATATATATATATATATATACATATATATAATAATATAATACATAAATATATATATATATTATTTACTTATGGGATAACGGCGTCACCTGCCGATTTCTCGAAGACGGTTTGAGATATCGTAATGAAACTTTGAATATGTTCTATTGGTATGTTAAACTGATTACCGGTGAGTTTTCAAGTCGCTACGTTGATTGTATCTCCCCCCGAGAGCAAGGTTGAAATAAGCGGGTTACGCCGTTTTTGCGGCTTCCAATTCCGAGCGAGATTAGGCCTAACGCGAGATTGGGCCAATCGAACACGTGTTCGATTTATCGATCTGGCTAACGATGTTATTATTATTATTATTGTTTTTATTTTTATTATTATTATTATTATTATTATTATTATTATTATTATTATTATTATTATTATTATTATTATTATTATTATTTATTTTCATTCTCCAGCTATTCCACTACGTTAGCGTCATCGCTACCCCTCTTATCACAGTTTACATCTGCATAAACCCCTACTTTAGCACCGACTATATATATATATATATAACCATATATATATATATATATATATATATATATATATATATATATATATACTCTTTATATATATATATATCTATATATATATATATTATCTATATATATATAACTAGTTCAGTAGTTCTTAACTACAAATAAATTGGCAAATATGGCTCTGAAAATTTTCAACTCCTTCAGCTCTAGGGCTGAACCTCCTGGAAAACATGAACCACAAAGACATGGAGGTGGAAGAGGACATGAATATTAGTTTACAGTGTTTTAATTACAAATAGTAATAAATGTGTTTTTCTTCCTTATAAAAAGCATGCTTTTATTATCACTTTCAAATTTACTTTGCAAATAAATTTATCAAACATCCACCAGCCGGCGAAAGGTCATAGGCGCAGGCGCATAGGCGCTAGGCGCATTGATCTGACCAAAAATATAGGCGCTAAGCGCACGAGGGCCGGCGACGTAGGCGCATGGGCGCAGGCGCACTCAAAAAATTATAGGCGCGCCGAGCTCTGATATATATATATATATATATATATATATATATATATATATATATATATATATATATATATCTTTATATATATATATATATATAGTCAGCGTTTCCATTGTCCGTCATATGTATCACTAAAAACTATTAATGCTACAGTAAAACGGAATACATTTTGGAATCAGCGTAAAAGAGTTATCAAGGAAACTTAAAAAAAAAACGATTTTAAAAAGTTAATAAAATTTAGAAGAGTAATTTTAAACTTACTTTAATAACGTAACCATACGTTGCCCTTTAAATAATGGGGTGTTTAAAATTAAAGAATACCCAGGGTATACCACCGATGGCAGGAGTCAGGGTCTCTCGGCCTTCCGAGGGAACGACAGGGTAGGACTGTCCCCCCCTCTGAGGGCCTCTTGAACCCCCGCTCTTTGGTATTTGGGTGTCTGGGGTTCCTCGCCCCCTCCACGGGGTATGGAAAACGTCCTCCCTATGTTCCCCGTCGGCTCAGGCCCCTAATTAGTTAAATATATATATATATATATATATATATATATATATATATATATATATATATATATATATATATATATATATATATATATATATATATATATATATATAAAAGTACGTGAAAGAAATTTTGCGATTCAAACCCCGTTACAAATTTATGACCCCGTTATAATGAATTTTTTTTGAGATTGCCTATTTTTTGATATTTTTATCATTTAACACGAACATATTAATTGTTATTTATTACTCATTTATTACATTAATTATACGTTCAGGGCTAACGTTTACGCTAATTCCGAAAATGTATTCCATTTTTCTTTAGCATTAATAGTTTAAGATACATATGACGGACAATGGAAACGCTGGCCTATATATATATACCCCCGTGCAAAACCTTAGACTCTTTATTCAACATTAACTTATACCTGAATACCTTAAGGGTTTTATCAAATTTCAATGCAAATCAGACCATTGTGTTTACCCCTTGTTGACGGAACTATGAACCACGTGCAATCTATATAGAAAAAACAGTCTGACCAACCTAAATAAGGTGAACAACCTGGATATTCCAACAGGACTCGGCCTCCTGTCACACGGCTAAATCAATGAAGACGTGGTTTGCACAAAATGGCGTTCAGCTGTTCCCATGGGCTGGAAATTCGTCGGAAGTTTATGGGGTATACTGAAAGATGAAATACTCAACGAGCCCTTTACAACAAAACGAGAACTCGTATGCCGCCGCCTTATGGTTTGGTTCTACTCTGAGAGAATTCAAAAAATGTTCAAAAATTTTGTCAATAGCATGCCAAGACGTGTTAAAGCACTTTTAATTATAAACTACTTTTTAATTAATGATTCATCATTTGTATTACTGTATTTTGTTTATTTATTTATTTCATATCTACAAGGAGAAATCTTTATGGACAAAAATAAAAAAATACTTTTAAGAAAGGCAGAATTCGCCATATATATATATATATATATATATATATATATATATATATATATATATATATATATATATATATATATATATATATATATATATATATATATATATATATATATATATATATATATATATAGGGGGGCGCGCAGGCAAACGCATGGATTTGGAAATGGAATAAAACGCAAACTATATCAATTTCCAAATTTATTTTGTATCCTGATTCATTAATATGGGAAATTAAAGTTTACCAAGTTTTGAACAAAGTATCGGAAAAATGGTGGCCATCACACTCCAAACACTGAGTAAGCCTATTTCTGAAGTTTTCGTGCACTTTTTGAAGCATTGACACACAGCGATTTTGGCTCGAATGTTGTTTTTGAGGGCTTCCAGGTTCCTGGGACGATTGTTGTACACAAGGGATTTCATGTATCCCCACAGGAAAAAATCACAAGGTGCCAAATCGGGTGAGCGCGCCGGCCAGTTCAAATCGCCTCTTAGGGAGATGAGGCTGTCAGGGAATCTCTCTCGCAAATGGTCCATGCAAAGCCTAGCTTTGTGGGCTGTGGCCCCATCTTGCTGAAACCAGATGTCTTCCAGCTCTTTTCCTTCAAATTCAGGCAAAAAAAATTCCTGGATCATGGTCATGTAACTTGCAGAAGTGACTGTAGTGCGATCTTTTCTTCAAGTAATGGCCAATGATTGCACGTTGCTGAAAGTGCACCCATACTGCTGACCCTGGCTCGGAGTGCAGGGGCTCTAACAGCTCTCCCTGGGATCTCTTTCCTTGTATCATATCTTCTGCTTATTGACACATCCACTGAGGTAAAAATGTGCTGGTGAAGAAAATGATACAGTCTCGAGGCAACGCAGCAAGCATGATTTCTGAGCGAGTTGTCTGGCTAAACTCCGTTGTTTTCATTCTTGAAAGATAGCCTCTTACAGTGCAAACGAAGAAGTTTCTGCTAATTCAATTTGAATGGAACGTTCAGAAATGCCAAGAACTGCCTGTTTTCAAATGGAACATACAGGAGGATTATTAATTTGGCTCGAACCCTCTCGATGTTTTCTGGGGTCTGGTATTTTGAGGCCTACTTCTTATCGTGGACACATTTCCGGTATCTTGGCTTTAACCCACGCGAAAATTCGATTTCGATCGGGAATTCGACTACGTGGGATGACATTGAACCTTAACGCTGCACGCGAACGATCGACCTTGCGTTCGAAAAATATGTTTGCACACAAAAAACACGTTGTTGTACCGACCACTGCATGCTAGCGACTGAATCCGCTTGAAACATAAACTTCCCATCCCCCTTTTTCTACTCACCCCACTTTCACCCTCCTATGACAGTGGGGGAGGGAGCAATGACGTTTTCAAATCCATGCGTCTGCCGCGCGCCACCCTGTATATATATATATATATATATATATATATATATATATATATATATATATATATATATATATCTCACTGTATATATATCTCATATATATATATATGGTGAGAAGTAAACCAATAGGGAAGTGAAAACTATAGACTTTTAAATAAACTTTATTTAGGACAAAAGTTTACTATTAATATGTAAAACCTAAAAACCCCGTATTAAAACAAACAAATCAAAAAAATTTCGTATTTTTTTAAGTAATTCAAGTAAAAGACACTTAACTTTCATGAATCTACTGGTACATTTTAGCTGTTGCCAGATTTTCTAATGGGTCACGAGAAAAAGCGATTTTTACATACACTTTAGTAATATTTTTATGAATTATACAGAAAAAAGTTACTATTTTAAAAACTATAGACTTTTGAGAGTTTATTTAGAATAAAATTTTCAATCTTTATATTGAACATATATAAAATATGTAAAAAATGACAATTTTTTAAATTTTTTATATAATTAACTTCGAGACGCATGCTTGTCCCGGTTCTTTTTGGTGCCTTAGATCTTGGCACTTTCTAATGGTTTGCAGAAAAGCAAAATGTTTTTGTATGCTAGTATATTTTTATTATTTTTGGCGTTTTTGATTTGGCAAGAATTCTTCTAAACGTAATTCACTTTCCATTTGATTTGTCAATATTTTTTCAAACGGAAGAAATTTCATATAGAAATCTGGAATTTTGAATTTTTCTTCTTCATCATCATTTGCTAGTTTTGTTCTTAGCACTCCTGAGTTTTTATTTTTATAAGTTTTGACGTCACATGAAATCGTTAAAAAATGTTTTTACTGTTTTTAAGTTTTCGAACCTATTTTATCTTAAAATATATTAATTATGTTATTTCTAATGAACTGGTGAAATATATGAATTATAAAAATTACAAAATTGCAAAATATTATTTCTGTTAGAATTCTTGTGACGTCACTTGAAAGATTGCATATATATATATATATATATATGCCATATATATATATATATATATATATATATATATATATATATATATATATATATATATATGCTATATATCATATCCATTATGTTCTTATTTTTAAACTAATGGAATACAAGGGTATACACACCAGATGGCAGGAGTCAGGGTCTCATTCCGAGGAAAGACAGGGATTGGGATATTTTCTACGGGAGGGTGCTCCGGAATCCATCAAGTGTGCGGTTGTGCTGGAGTTTCCTCCGCCCCTCCTACGGGGTATGGAAAACGTCCCCCTCTGTTCCCCGTCGGCTCAAACCCCCTAATGGCCGTGTAAAAATACTATATATATATATATATATATATATATATATATATATATCTATCTGTATATAACTTAAATCTTTTTCTTAATATATATATATAATAATTAGTTTGTCTATTCTATATAAATAATTTTAAAAAAAAGTACCAAATAATTTCCAGAAAATGCTTGAACTTTCAAATTTTCAGTTTAGTCGCCTTTCTGACCATTGGAGAGAAACAATTTTCTCGTAAATTTTTGTTGAAATTTATCAAATATTGGTAAATATTTATAGAAGTAATATATACTGTATACTTTTTTTTTTTTTTTTTTTTTTTTTTTTTTTTTTTTTTTATTTTTTTTTTTTTCTTCTTAAAGTTTTACAATAAACCTATACTTTTTCCTTCCTTTGTGGTAACCTTAGCATATATATATATATATATATATATATATATATATATATATATATAATATATATATATATATATATATATATATATATATATATATATATATTTAAACAGAAATGGTTTTCAAAAGTGAAAATTAATGTAAAATAAAATCAAGTCAACAGGTACCCCATAAACATTTAAAACTTTTGGTATAGTGATTAAAATTTTTGAAGCCAGACATGCGATCTTGTTTGATAATTAACACCCTTTTTCTAAATGGCAATACAGTAATTAAACTCTATCACGATCAGTCTTCACAGATTACTCTCGTCTTTGTTGTGGTTGTTGCGTGAAGTTACGGTGATATCACTTTACTAAAACGTTAGTTAGCAGACTCGCCCTCCATGTATCGTTATTATTGTCAATTGTTTAATCATCTAAATCTATATATTTAGTATTTCGAATTAATACAAAATCATAGAAAGTATTTCTAACTAAACCTTCGACTCAATGAATTACTCAATTTTCATATTATAATTAATTATTATGTGCGATAATATTCTTAGAATTTTACGGTTTTCCATTAAGTGTCCCCATATTACATGTTATTTATTTTATCAAATTATGATCATTAAGAGTTTTAAATAAAGCAAATCAAATATTTAATAATCATATTTTCGTTGATTCCAATAATTTTAATGTTTTGGTCCGAATAGGTTTTATCTATTTTTATACAATTATTTGTTGTTTTATATTGGATTCAGATTAATTCTGAAGAAATATTTACATTTTCAATATGATATTGTGATGATACATAAGTTCAGATTTTTGTAGAATTCATATATATTTCACTGGATTTTAGTCTTAATAATATTCATTAAGTTTTAATAAACAAGTAATTTTACGCATATTTATAGATACAAACATATATATATATATATATATATATATATATATATATATATACATATATATATATATATATATACATATATATCTCATATATATATCCTCTCTATCACTAATAATATATATATTGTATATACTATAAGTAAAAATTAACGCACCACTGGCTCATATGAAGTTGGCTGCAGGTTACAGAAGGTTGAGCAGCTGGCGCTTTATTCTAAATAACCTATCATCAGGGACAGGAGTTTTCCAACCACTGTAATCATGTTTGAGGTGTATAGGGTCCGCCATGGCTGAATTAGGTAAATGATAATGTACAACTCCAGCTTTTTCGATTTGGGTAAAGTCATGGCGGGGGCATGCTTAGTAATGGTTCATTGGTGTGGTCCTCCGCTACAGCCATGGAAGGACTGCGCGTCGACCGCATGATGATGCGTTGTTGGTCTCGCATCGTGCGTGGTTGGGTACTGGCGAGCTCGTTAATGGTTTGGTGCGAAAGCACAACCATACGCTGGTCGTGGATTGGCACTACGACACCCAGGAGCACGCATGGTGGCTGGGCCAGGCGCGCCACGACTAGCGCTGAATACCATTTTAAGCGTGGCGCGGGCCGTAAAGAGACCGTCATGTAACAGCAAGGCACCTCGATCGTGCAGAGTGTGATGTGTGAACGATAATACAATGATCCTTCGCCGCGGAACATAATTGCACCGCCAGAAACGTCTGGACGCGACACGCAGGAGCATCGACAGGCGCGACTAGCACATTTTCCCAGGAACACCTACATTGGACCGTTGCGATTGGGCGAATGTGCCCTTTACGGATAAGTCCTCAGTCTCTACACCTCCGATCAGCGATCCAGAGACTATCGAGAGGATCTAATGAAAGGTACGCGCAGTGTAATATACCTTACATTGCCATTTGGAGGAAGGTCAGATGCGTCACCGAACACCTAATGACGGTCCAAATCAGGACATTTGATCTGCATACATTCTCTTCCTAAACCCAATTGAACATGTGTGGGACATGTTGAAACTCAAGCCACTGCGGCAGGGTGGGTAGCATATAGGATTAGATTTCCGTGGAGAACATTCGGCACTTCATTGAGAGCATGCCATGACGGTGCCAAGAAGCGTCATCCGTGCCAAAGAGTGGCCATACGATGATGAGTAACACCATCCACACACGGACCCTTCACCACCATAACGCCCCACGTTGGAAGAAACGCATCGGCCACATACAGGATCCATTCGCAGGCCCCTAGGAATTCCTTGGACCCCTCAAACACTTAATCTTACTACATACAATGTGTCCCAAATGCTGTATGTTATTGCATAGCTAAATTACACGGCGTTCTGGCTCATTTCTGTAACCTGTTAACGTCATATGAGCCAGTAGTATATATATATATATATATATATATATATATATATATATATATATATATATATATATATATATATATATATATATATATATATATATATATTGTTTTTTATATATATATATATATATATATATGAGATTGAGCGAATATTCGCATATTGTAATTATTCGTCTTAATATTCATTCGAAATTTTAACCGAATACGAAACGAATATTTTGTTATCGCAAAAATCGGTTAAAAATACTTCAACCAAGTGAAGAGCAAGGAGTAATGAAAATAAAAGAAACACTTGGAAGAAATTAGAAAGAGGTTTGGTCTTGTGGAAAATAACGATTTTATGCAACAATAGTGAACCCTAGAGATATAAACAAAACTTTTGCGCGATGGCTATGATAGAAAAAATAATTGTCGATTGGACAAATGCAGAGACATTCAAAATACAAAGATGGCAGAACTTAAATCAAAAACTGAAGAAACTTGCCTAAGAAAAAAAAATTCTATTTATACCAACATAATTTTATCAGAAGCCATGAACAATATTCTTTCTTCTAGTAGTGATTACGAAGAGGAATGTTCATAGGAAATTAAAAAAAAAAACATTGAATAAATAAAAAACTTGAATGGGAGAAAAGCCATATGAATAAATATTTTCATACGGATGTATTAGAAAGGTCATATCTTGCTTTTTCCACCTCAAGTGTTGCAAGCAAGCTCCTTTCTAGCAGTGCTGGTCTTACTTTTTATGAAAAACGTTTTAGGCTCGCAGCGAAAAGAGCAAAAAAGTTATCGTTCTTCAAATGTAATATTAATATAATAGCTAATAATTTATAATAGCTATTAAAATATTCCAGGTTGAATTTATTAACGATTATCACAAGCATCGTCCACAAATCGTACTTTAGAAAATATCATCCAAAATATTTTTCTCAAAAAGTTCCATAAAAATGTTACTCAGTACTGGTGACTGGGAATGCCATGCTTAGTCCTTCAACCTGTTTGAAAAAACTACCATTAAATTCAAAGAAACCATGATACAAAATGATTTTGATTAATTATTTGATGATACCAAACTCTATAGAAGAATATAATAAAATATATTAAAAATAATAAAATAATTTAAAAAATGTTTTTAAGCCCCTTACTTACCCCGATTTTTTCATCGAAAGGGCTTTCGCATTTGCAAAGGAAAAATTTTACGATATATTGGGGGAGAAATCTTTCAAAACGGACAATTTATTAATTTACCCCAGTATTTTAGATAATGTGAATCTAATACAATTAGTTCCAACTACATTGAAAAATGTATTGAAACCAATTCTTAAGAATAAAAATACTAACGGTGAAGTTTATAAAGTGGAATGTGGAGTGAGCAAAAAAGTTTATATAGGTGAAACAACTGATTTTAGGAGGAAATACCAACATGTGTATGTATAGTTTGAGAATGGATGATTTAAATTCATCTTTTGGCTACCCATAGAAGATCGGAAAATCATCACATAAATAAAGATAGTGCAGAAATTGTTGCCCCTATAGCCAAAGATAACCCTAGAAAGTTGTTGGAATCTTTTATGATAAGGAATAGTAATAATATAAACAAATAAGGGTTCTTTTAACATTTGAAGAACAACTCCTTTTATAAGAATAAACTATCTTTGTTAGACGATTTTGTGACGTAGTTGCCATGTTATCTGTGTACATAGTTTTAATTTTTTCTCTTTTTTTCACCTTTTTAATCATTTGTATTCTGTCGCTTGAAAGAGCGAGTCAAGTTGCGAGTCGAGTTCTGGCTCCGAAAGCTTATGACCTTATCAATTTTTCTCATTTTTATTGATTATTTTATAAATTATTTTAATGTATAATTTTTATTAAGCAATTATTTATATATTTATTTTTTTTTTTTTTTATATATATATATATATATATATATATATATATATATATATATATATATATATATATATATATATATATATATATATATATATATATATATATATATATATATATATATATATATATGAGAATAAAAAGGAATAAACTAATTATAAATTTAAAAGTAATTTCAAAGAAAAAAAAATTGTATTATTTTTCTATATATACAAAAAATTATATTTCATGCTCCCTCAACAGCAAAATGATTGATACTTTCTCCGTTTATTTTGTGTATCTATATATGGATGGAACCTCATTAAAGAGTATTATTTCCCAATTTCTTCTGTGTAGAATTAAAAAAAGTTTGCTTTAGGCCTTTTCAGAGATAAGAAAAATATATTTCTGGTTTGCTCATTGTAAATAATCATTAAATCCTTAACAATTCAAAAGTGACTTCGTAGATCAAATTTATTACAAAATTATAACTTTTTAATGTCTATTAAATGACCTTACTAGCATTGGTAAATGTGGATCTTTGTCTCTCACGAACTTACTCTTTGTGTTTTGCAGAAATCTAGAAAGTGTGTTTCTTTATCTCTTCTGATTTATGTGTCTGATTCTGACACGCGGCAATCTCATTTCTCCATTAACGGAAAGCAGAATTCAGTTGCAACTTACAAAATGCTTGAAAAATTTTCATCGATTACCAGTGAAACTCTTTCAAAAGCCAGCATCATATTTTAAATATGGTAAGATAAGTTGCTGCCACTCAGGATGGAGACTGCAATGTAATATATAATGGAAAAGTGAAGATAAATAAAGTTCAAGTCGTAATTAAACTTATAACCAGTTGGCTCAATGATTGAATATTTCAAAAGATTTGGAGTATTTGAAGAAGGTTCAATATCTTGTCCATCTCAAGTTTCACTAAAGATTAGAGTAATTATTTTTAAAGCTGTGGAAAGCTCTTTTTATTACAAAACTTCACCAAAGACGTAAGGAATAAAGATTAATTTGACATGATCCTAAAAATGTGTTCGGATCCATGCAATCAATATGGATAAAACCCACTCAAGGATAGTAGACATGATCCCAAATTTCTCCATAGAATAAGAGTGTGTAAAATTCTATTAATATGCTAAATTTTAAAGAAAAATTTTGGCCTGCATAAAATCAGAAAGGACCTTTCCTTTATTCATTAAGAATAATTGCGTGGTCAATTAATTATACAGTATTAACTAAGTATGTGGTAATAATTCTGCGAAGATTTTTAGGATTTTTCAAGCAGTGTCCCACTAATGGAGATTCTTTAAATCTGGATTTGGGAATCTAAAGCTCGATGAAGCGAGATTTATCCTAAAATTTCTCTATAATGTTACGTGTAACGGCGAATCATAAATAGTCACGCGAACTAAAACAATACTTTAATATTAAACACCTTATTAACTGATAGATTTGTACACAAATTATTACTATATCAATTTCTGATCATTGAGTTTTAAATAAAGCAAATTAAATATTTAATAAGCGTATTTTCGTAGATTCCGAAAGTTGAGTGTAAAAGAAAGAATCGGAGTTAGAGAGGAGCGAAGAAGTTACAAGAGTAGAGAAAATAAAAAAATTTTAATAGATACGAAAGGTTATTAGAAGAAAAATGGAGAATAATAAAAGAAAAAGAGATTGGAGTACAGGAAGGGTGAAATCATTTTAAGGAAACAATAGTGTTGATTACAAGGCAAATTTCCGGCGTAAACAATATTGGTGCGAAAAGTAAAATTAAGCTCATTGTCAAGTGTTGTTAACTTCTGACAAAAGGAAATTAATTTATCCATGTCTGGATCTTGACTACCGATCCCTTTCGGATTCAAAG
This sequence comes from Trachelipus rathkii, assembly GCA_015478945.1. Taxonomy (NCBI): domain Eukaryota; kingdom Metazoa; phylum Arthropoda; class Malacostraca; order Isopoda; family Trachelipodidae; genus Trachelipus; species Trachelipus rathkii. The sequence continues at coordinate 39,120 of JABUQX010136471.1, forward strand.
AATACGACTTGGTGGCTTTAACTAGAAAATGCCTTATATGTTTTGGTTGTCCTCAACCTTTTGTCTCCATGTCTGCGTTTTGACTGAAGGTGAAGTGCCATGATCAAATTTGGAAGCTCTCATTTGGGACTGGGAATCGAGGTGTTAAAAATATTACCTTAATATTAAACTATTCTTTATATAACAAAAAAAAAAAAAAATTAAGGAAAGAAATTTAAGGAAAAAAAAAGTATTCACAATCGTAGAAATCCATACACTGCTTGTGAATGGCAGAATATCAAAAGGAGGGACAATCGCTTGCCCTGTGAAAGTTCAAAGTTATCAAAAAGAAACCATATTAAGGCTAATCGCTTTGCAGTTATGTAATCACAAATGTGAAAAACAATTTCAAGAATATAGCAATCTATATGCTATGAAAGTTTAACAGTTTTTTCACAATATGAAATGTCAAAGTAAGTATTTAATAATAATAAAAAAAATACACCAAATAAATGCGTTATAAGAACGGTCGTTAAAAAAAATGTGTAAATCCAAAGAAAATTTAATTAAAAAATAAAAAAATTTGTGTACAAATATTTTTAAAAAATGTCTCGCTAAAGTACGAATAAATGTAAGTAAGCCCACGAGCCAATAAAATAAATATCTAAACTAATATAAAATATTGTTTTAAAAAAGAAGACTTTGTGAAGGTTTGATAAAATATCGTTTTAAAAAAAGTAGACTTTGTGAAGGTTCCATGTAGGCCCAATATGTAGGTAATTATTTAAGTAGACTCTTTTCTCAAAAAATGAGTTATTCAACAAATGTTAAATAAATAATTTCAAATGAAATTTAATTAGGCTAATATAAATTTAAAGTAGGCGATTTTGCTAAGATGCCTATAATTTGTAACAATTATATAGGTATATGCAAGCCGATATGCATGGTATACACCAAGTAATTAAAAGTAAAATTTTCATAGATTTAAGTAAGTATGCCTTTATTAGTAGGGTAGATAATTTCAGTTGGTAGTATGTAAGCTCTTAGGACAACTACATACAAGTTATTTACAAATCAATTTGTTTTCCTGATCAAGCTTCTTTGAAACTATATTATCATTCATTCTTTCCCTTAAAATTCGCAACCTCTCCCGATTCTGTCCCCTACTAAACTCTTTTTTCTTTGGTTCTCATATACTTCTTATTTCATCCGTCCTCTCCATTGCGGACGCGGGTCATGGGTCGTTCCATTGAATCCGGCCCTGCCCTTGTATAGTGTTGATTCAATGCGAGGGTTTTCCTTACGACCTGACAATAGAGGGAACAAGAAAAATCACAAAAAATAACAATTAGATATATTTAACAAAGTACACAGGGCATGATTATATTCATCATCAGGGCAGGAGTTAGGCATAAAGGATTCAAGATCTTAATTAAAACATAGTAACACTTGGTGATGTCGAAGCCCGACAATAAGAAAAGTTCCATATATACAAATTCAATAATAAGTAAAGAATATTTCAAATCTTATTGGATACAAATTATCACATGTCCTGTAAATGTAAAAATAAATAGTTAACTAGTACAAATCAAATAACCATAAACCTAGAAAATGTTCATATAAAATTGACAAAAAAAAGGACACCAAACTTCTACCTACAAAATCCAAGACATGTTACCCGATTGTTAATTATATTACACATCGTATACTTTCAATACTCAAATGTTCTTGTGCAATTAATTTTCAGTATAAGATACGAACTTGTAAAGTTTTCAAACCACTCCGTAGTTTGCAGCTAATAACTCTCTGAAATAAATAAATTGTTTATATACAAGAGGAACGAAATTACATAAAATGATTAACACTTTCAAACTACTCTGTAGTTTGCACTTAGTTATACTCTGTAACAGATAAATTGTCTAGGCAAATGAGGAACAAAGTTATATAAAAATAACTAACGTTTTTGAAATACTCTGTAGTTTGCAATTAGTTATACTCTGTAACCGATAAATTGTCTAGGCAAATGAGGAACAAAGTTATATAAAAATAACTAACGTTTTTGAAATACTCTGTAGTTTGCACTTAATTATGATTTATAACAAGTAAACTGTCTATGCAAGGAAGAAACAAGAGTTACATAAAATGACCAACGTTTTCAAACTACTCTGTAGTTTGCACTTAGTAATGCTTTATAGCAAATAAAATGTTTATACAAATGAGGAACGAAATCAAACAGAATGACTTACAATTTCACGTAAATAGTTAAACACATACGAATTTGTGAACAGCGTCGCTTTCATCGGCTCTATTTCCAGAGTGGACATCATTTATGGCAGCTGGTCAGAACTTTCTCCATCGGTACCTCTTTCTGCGTTCGGGTCTTGTAATCTCACATTGCATAGATCCAACAATTCACGAATCATCAAAAAGTAAATAATTAAACTTTCTTTTTTTTTAAAAACCTAAACTCTTAAAAGTCTTTTCATATTTTACTAATTTTTATCCTTATTTACAATCAGTCACAATTCAATTAAACGAAAATATTTACAAACTAAAACACTTTAAATTTAAACTCTTTACATACCGCGTTCGCGGATTTTTCATAACTTTTCTCTACCTTTATTTTCATTCTTCTGGACTATTCACAAAGCTTCTGTGACTCGATCAATCCCCTGGCATAACTTCCTTCCGAGGCATGTGAGCGTTGTCTATCTTTCTCCTCGCATATCATTACTCAGTTCAATTCTTATAATTTACTTTTACTTGGTTTTCCCACAATACATAATGAATGTTTCATGCA